>CAUYQV010172315.1:0-14617 GCA_963574575.1 Galagoides demidoff | reverse complement strand
TTAACATATTCTAAATTCTAGCATTGATTGATGTATTTGTGTATTATGCAAAGAAAAAGACACTATATAAAGGATGGTAGGGTTGAAAGGATATTAGTCTAGCATATATAATGAGAAAAATAATCATCTACAAAAAATAGGACTGTTTTATTTAGTTATTGTCAAGAGATCTTTATGGTTAGGAATAATCTGTAACGTTACAAGCACAATCCATGTTTTTTAAGTTTATAAGACTGGCCACACACAATCATGTTACTAGATTTTGAAGACAATCAAAATTCACCGTTAGTGAAAGAACATACATCAATCAACTCATTTAGTGTGAGTAGAAAATCTCATGGTCTTTCCTCCATCATTGTGAAATATGTAAGTTAATTTTATATTTGGGGTACTTTAAAAATGCCTTAAAAGGAAATAGGTGAAAAATATATAATCAGGTAAAGCATAATCTAACAATAATATCGCCAGGAAAGCAGAAAGTAATTAAGATTCTACCACAAATTTTACAATCAATTATTTAAAAGTGATACATATCGCATAAATCTTGAAAACATTCAGTAACAAACTTCATACCCTTACAAAGAGTTTCTTCTTGGCTTAAAGAACTGCCTGTAGATCTTTATACTTGATATTAAAGAGTTTTGATAGTATTACTTACATTTGTTATTTAACCAAATAATGAGGATAATTCATTTTCATGCTCTATTACGATGAACTTTTCTATCTTCCTATGGAGATTCCTTCCTCCAATGATGGAGGAACTCTGTTACGATGAACTTTTCTATCTTCCTATGGAGCTGCTTTTGATATTTTTATTCTTAGTAGAGGGCTCCTATCATATCATTAATCCCTGGAGCTGAATTCTTTCTGTTCATCCAGATGTTATAAAAACATTAAGTATACTTTTAGCAATTGATTGAAAATAAACACAATGATTGTTCCCATTTTCTTCAAATATGTCATGGTAATTTTAGATTGAAATCATGTGGGTGTATATTTACTGATTTAAATCTATTATTTATGTTAGGCATTTGGACATAAAGGAATATACACGTACTTGACCTTCTTGAAGGAGAACATCAAGTAGAGAGATTAAATTTTCTTTAGCATGGGTCTGAAAGAATGGAACTAAATTATATTAAAAATAATCAAAGACAATATATTTGGTACATTTTTAATTTCCTTTGATACAATAGCAGGATTTTGGTATGTTTCTTCCTTAATTGAGGAGAAGTGAGTCATTTCACTAAAACATAAATATGTACTGTGGTTGCTTTAATCCCATTTTCACAGACAGTACATTATTATAAGCCATCCATCCATTTTCTAGTTCATATTTATATCACCCCATTGTAAGGATTAAGTTAATAAAATAACTAAAGACAAAAAGTTTTATGCAAATATCTTTCTAAAAATAATACTGAACTTTTCTCTTCTTCAGATTCAAATATCAATCCATGTTTGAAAAATGCTAATTGAATCTGTTTTCCAAGTCTGAGCTCCATGTGCCCACTCACCAAATAATCTGTGCAATTTAAAATTATCTCACCTGAATTACAGCATTGTCTTTAAAAACATGATTTTATTACTCGTTTGAAAAGATTATGGGTGCGTTTTTCTGTTTTGTGCAAATTGTTCTTTATTTCATAGATGCAAAGGAATGCCTAGAGAAGGGAAATTGAAAGAAATTTACCATCTACGCTTCATTTCTGCATTGTTAGGAAAAATGGTTTTGATTGATAATGATGGTCAAGAAATGTCTTTGTTTTTTTGGCAACTGTTACAATAATAATTGAGTGCAGGAATTTGTCCTGTGTTTTCATTTCTATTTCTGTCTGATGACGTTTATTTATCTCCAAGGAGATATTCACTTATTTTCTTTCTGATCAATTAAAAGGTACTAATATCATATTTTCCTCTGAGACAATGTGTAAGTGCTGTTTGTTTTAGCTATCTGTTCAAGTGTATGAAATTACTTGAAAATTTAGCAGCTTAAAGTAATAAACAGCTTATCACTAAAGGATGAATAACCTAATTTTAAAAATAGGCAAATTATTTAGAAAGCCATATATCCAAAGAAGATATAGGAATGGCTAGTAACCACGGGAAGAGGCTCAACATCCACTAGTCATTAAGGAAATGAAAATGAAGACCAAAGGAAGACACCACTTCACACTCTGTAGGATGGCAAATTTCAAGAGGTGGATAATAACAAGTTTTGGCAAGGATGTGGAAAAACTGGAACCATCACACCCTGCTGGTGGGAATGTCGAATGGTGCAGCCTCTTTGGAAAACAATCTGGCAGTTACTCAGAAAGTTAAACATAGAGTTACCATATGATCCAGCAATTTCATTCCTAGGCATATACCCAAGAGAAATGAAAACATATGTCCACACAGAAACTTATAAATGAATATTCATAGCATTATTCACAATAGCTGGAAGTGGAAACAACTCAACTATCTATCAACTGGTGGGTGGGTAAACAAAATGTGGTGTATCAGACAGAGAAATATTATTTGCTAATAAAAAGAAATGAAATAGAAATACACACTACAACATGGATGAACCTCAAAAATATTATTTGCAGTGAAAGAAGCCAGTCACAAAGACCAAGTACTGTATCATTTCATCTATATGAAATGTCAAAAACAGGCAAAGGTACAGAGACAGTGGAGGACGAGTTGTTGCCTAGGCCTGAGGGGTGGAAAGTGGTAGCTGGGAGGTGAGGGCCGGGAGAATGACTGCTATTGGGTAAAGGTTTAGTTTAGGGATAATAAAAATGTTCTAAAATTAGATTATGGAGATTAGTGGACAACTCTCGTATATCCACATAGAATCATTACATTGGATACTTTACATTGGCAAACTTTATGTTTTATAAGTATATTTCAATGAAGATATTACAGTAAAAACAATGTTTATTACCTTACTCTTTCTGTGCAGATAGAATTTGGGAATAGCTTAGTTCCTTGGTTCTAAGCTCAGGATTTCCTCTGTTGTTGCAGTCAAGATGTCATCTGGGACTGCAGCCACGTGAAGACTTGCTTCCAGTATGATTCACTCACACAGCTGTTAGTAGGAGACTTCAGTTCCTTGCCCTGCGGTTCTCTCCACAGGACTGCTTGAGCACCCTCGTGACATGGCAGATGGTTTTCCCCAGACCAAGTAACTCAAAAGAAAAAGGCAGGAGCCACAGTGTCTTTTATGGCTGGACTCGACTTGATCACAGATGGTCACTTCCATAAGTTTCTGACTGCTACCCTGGTCAACCCTATTCACTGTGGGAGGATATACACAAGGCTGTGAATTTGGGGAAGTAAGAATCATACAGGGACATCTTTAGCCATATTTTCTAATGTCAAAGTAAAGAACACTTGATAATTTATCAACACAATATTTGATATAGTCCATAGAATTTTGCTATATTACTAATGGCTTTGAAAGCTCATACTTTCCAAATTCACTCATTCTTTAAGGAATCCATTAGAACATTATTATATTTGCAGTGTCTGCCTTAAAAGGAGCTCATGCTATTGTTCCCACATTGCTAAGGAATTTCACAAAGATGATTTTTTTAGATGGCAATGGGGTTTTGTGAAGAATTATTAACTATTAAGGATTTGTTTAATTGGGCAATGTAACAAAGCTACGTAGCATAGTCTTTTCTAAATCCCAGTGCTCCAAGAAAAGCAATTATTGAGCAGGATTTTATTTACATATTTTCCCCTGTGGTTTATAGACTGAAAAGCTGCTGATATTTGTATTTTTAGTGTTTATGCATTTTTTGAATGGTACTTGAATTTAGTTTAGGAAACGTAAATACATAGAATTAAAGGCAACCGTGCTGTAGACGGCTCAAGCTCTTAAGTCTTCCTCTTGCTTTTGTACAAGTGGACAAAAGAAGTACGCTTTACACTTACATGATTCCCTGAATTATAGGATATTTCTCTCCACTATTTTCTCTCCTACTATTTCCTGCACATCTTTCTGGATCTACCACATCAGCCCCTCCATCAGCTGCCAAGTTTTCGGGTCCACCTCTATGTTCCCATAGCATTGTGAGTATCAATCTATCATTTTTTAATTTCACCGAGTGATCAAGTTTAACATCTAGCCTGAAGCTCTTTGCAGGCTTGTGGCCTTTATCTCTGCTTCTCCAAATCTGGTTTAATGCTTTGCAAATTATAGACACTCAGGAAATGTAGGTTGTTTACTTAGAGTTGGAAAGGATACACAATGTTATCTCTTCCAACTTCCTGCACTAATGCAGAAATGCCTTCTACAGCTCCCCTGGCAGATGGCATCCAGCTTCTGTTTGGATAAACTCACTGATGAGGAAGATGCTTGGCACCTTATTAAAGAGCTCATGAGAAAGTTGTTTTCTTCTTTTTTTTTTCATTTTTTTAAATGACGTTGAAAGGAACTATGTGTCCTTGACTTATAATTAACATTCATATTTATATTTTTGGTAGTGAGATATATGTTTAAGACATCAGAGTAGTATCATTTCAAATTTGAATAGCTCTGTTATGACCCCAAATTTCATCAGCCTCAATATTCTCAAGATTTTTCTTACTTTCTTATTATGAAATAATATTCTTACCATTTTACGTGTTATTATTCTCCTATAGATTATGTCTGATTCAACCATAAAGTAGCATCTTGAACTGAAAAATATACCCGTACCCAGAGCACAAAAGGCTAGATTAAAATAGGAAACATCCAGTAAGGTAGGACTTTGATATGTGATTTAAAATCTGTCAAGCACAGTTCTAATTGTGTCAACTAACTCACACCGGAGATTTTTCAAAGGAAAAATTAGCCAATGCCATACTCAAAAATCTTTTGTAACTCTTCTTTCACCTGATTCTAACACTTTTAAAAGTATTCCTTCGTGATGGTAGGAAGGGGTAGGCAGAACAATCCACATAATATGGTGTCAGAGCCCAGAACAGGATCCACGTTTCAGAAGCCACCACACCAGAGGAGTGGACTTCTCCTTCTCGCATTCCTTAGGTTTTCTTCCAAGCAACAATGATCCCAGATTGAAAAGATAGAGTCACATCTGCAGGCAAGGCCAGCTTTCTGCAGGGCCCAACATAATTTCAGAACAGGAAATCTCAGTAGAATCTCTATTATATGAAAACAATGCCAATTCTTTTTTATTCTTATCTTTTGTCCTCTGCACAAACCTTTCCCAAGCTTAGTCCCAGCTCTTCTCCCAAGATGGAATGAGCTAGACTCTATTTTTTCAGCTCTTAATTACTGTTTAATTCATTTCCACATAACTTATCTGTTTATATTATCATTAACATACAAAGGGAGCAGCTATAACTGAAATGGGAGGAGTGGTGTCTATGCAGTTCAATGCCACTGAGACCTGTGACTTAATAAAACTCCCAAAGTGGCTCTTCTTAATCTTGTGGTTGCGGAAACACAGACAGTCCTCACACTCTCCTTTCTGCTTTCTCCCAGCCTCTGCTTTGAACTCACTGACGATATCTTTTATTGTCATCAACTAAACTGAAAATTTTTTCCTTCTTCAATATATTAGATTGTTCTCCTGACATGTACTGAATTATAAATAATACACAAGAGAACAATTATATTCCATCGGTTTAATGTTAAGAACACTAATAGTTGTTAACATTTATAAGCACTTAAAATGTGTTAAAGGCACTCTGCCACATGTGTTACCTGTCTTAAGCTACTGTATTCTCTCAAGAACCATCCCAGGAAGCACGAGTATCATTCCTGTATATTGATGACAAAATTAAGGCTAACAGCGTTAAGGCCAGCTTTCAAACCCAGTCAATTCAATTCTA
Source organism: Galagoides demidoff (assembly GCA_963574575.1). Taxonomy (NCBI): domain Eukaryota; kingdom Metazoa; phylum Chordata; class Mammalia; order Primates; family Galagidae; genus Galagoides; species Galagoides demidoff. The sequence goes on along the minus strand of CAUYQV010172315.1, from coordinate 8,788 downwards.
GAACTCCTCTTATCAATCTATGTAGTTCCAGAATCCTTTTAAACTTTACCCCTGGTATTTATTTTTCCAATTTTCTTTCAAACGCAAATATGATGAACATAAAAATAGGATAAACATAATTTCTAAATACTGGTTTTCAATTTATTGATAAAAGACTTCAAAAGAAAATGGCTCAAAATAGAACATTATTGGTACCTAGCTAATCTTCAAGAGTGTTACACTGAGCCTCTTTCACCAACATACAACATAAATTATTCATGATCTAAATTCTATTAGTAAGAAGAAAATGCATTGTCATATATAACAAGAATTACAGTTTTCTGGGCATGGTGATTCTTGGCTCACTCCTCTGCCTTTAGCATTTCTTGGGGTTTTGTTCTTCACTAATGTATTTTTAATTTCCAGCTGGAAAAGAAATGGCTCCAACTGTTTTAAAAGTCACATCTAAACATGACAATGTTCAAAAAGCTGTTTCTTTTGTATCTTTCCTGGTAGGACAGAAAGTTTTCTCTAAAGTTCTCTGGTCATGTCTTTGTTGAGGAAAATAGGATTAAAATATAAAATTAGATGTTAAGGAGTAAAGAAAAAATGAATATAATTATTGGCAAGGGGCACATTATGTTTAATCAAATCTAAGACACCATCAATTCTAAGACACATTATTTTTGGTGTCACTTAGAAGGAAAATATTTTGTCGATTAAACTATTTCACACATTATAAAACATGTCCTTATTTCAAAGATGTTAAAACATGAGAAAAGTATACCTTAGAATCAATGAAATACATTAGTACTTTACTCTTCTTAACAAACAAGAAAACTAAAGTATAGAAATACCTGCTTCAACACTGTCATACAATCAGAACTTGAACTCAGATTTTTTTTTTAATTTTACATTCGAATTTCTTGCCTCATAATATTTCCACTTCTTTGGTTTGTTTTCTCTCTCTCCCTTTCTCTCTCTCTCTCTCTCTCTCTCTCTCTCTCTCTCTCTCTCTCTTTCTATCTATCTCTATCTCTCTCTCTCTTACAACTTCTGAGCCAACATGTTACTTTGGTCCTTAATGGTCATATGCATCTTATATCAGCCACATAATCAAAAGCCACCAGAAGATACCAGTATAGAAATATGTGCTATCTGAAACCAAGAGATGGTTCAGGTTCTCTGGGAAAGTCTGGGTGGGATTATAAACACACCTGCTTCCCAGAAGGAAAGTTTCAGATAAAGAGATACAACAACATGAGATAGCGTATCCAAGCAATTTAACAAAATTGAAAATGTTTAGTATCAGTTCCAAGGTGAAAAGTTTTAAAAATAATAAAGGATACTAGAAAAAGAACATAAAACAAATGTATGGTAGATCCGTAAGAATGTTAGTAGAGACAATGAGTTCTGATATTACCTTATCTTGGTAAATGAATAATAATAACTTACCTGCTGGGGGGTCTTAGCTTTTTTTTTGCTATAAAATAGGGATACGAGCTAGTTTCATAGAATTTGTTCAGAAGATCAAACAATATAAAGAATTTTGTGAAGTGTGAAGAGCATTGTGCAAGGATTTGCCCATAGTAAGACACACATGGTGAAAATGATGCTGGTCCATCTCCCTTTGATAGCCCAGAGCATTGTGTTCCTCCCTCACTGTTCTCTGGCAGTGTAGCTGACCCATTGACATGGACAAGCCAAGTTCAGAAGTGAAGCTACTCATTGTATATATCCAGAATCTTTCTTCTCCATGATTGAATCTGTTACTGACACTTTCAGCTCTATCTTTAAACTCCCTGAATGACTCCTTGATATTCATAATCTCCAATATAACCTTTCTAATTACATCCCATCTGTCATTCATCTGTTGGGTCAATTTTTGGATTTCCTTTTGGTGGTTATCCACATTCCCTTCAATTCCTTTCATTGTTTTTGCCATCCATACTTTAAATTCCTTTTCTATCATTTCCATAATTTCTTCATAGGTGGGATCATCTGCAGTAGCTGCCTCATAATCCCCTCAGATTTTTCATATGGCCAGAATTTTTGTGTGGTTTCCCTCATGTGTGTTTTCTTCTAGTTTACTTGCTACCCCTACTTGTCCTCTCACTTCAATCTTCTTAATTTTCCTTGTCCCTGTACATAGGTGTTGAAGTGCCCTTTGCCTTGAGGGATGAACCCTCTCAGAGCTCAGGTCAGTCACAATTGACCTCTGTCCTCCAGGGTGCCATGTAGCTCCAGAATCTTCAACTGCTAAAAATCTGAAAATCCTGAAATCTAGAGAATAAACCATGGATAGGCCTGATTTAAAATCCTACATATACCACTTCTGAGCTATGTGATTTAAGGCAATTATTTAACATGAATATACCAATTCTCCCACCTCTATAATGAGATAAAATGTTTTACTCTTAGAGTTAATCTGAGATCTAATCTAGGTAACACAGAAATATTCTAGCATACTACTTTTGGTATATAGTAGGCATCTAGAAAATATCCCACTCAATTTTTTCCTTTCGAATAGCCACACAAATGCTCACACATTTTTTGTTTATCTAATTGAAGCTATGTTGCCTCAAGCTCACAAGATCGAAATGAGTATAAAGCTAATTTATATTTTAAAATGTCTATTACTAGGGTTACAACAACATTTGTCATTCTTTCTTCATAAAATCATATAATATGTCAATAATCTTGTAGGATAAATTTAACATGAGGAGCATGCCTGGAAACCTAAACACTGTTAATAACATACTTTTCTGGATGAAATTATATCCTAATGCCTAATAATCTATTTTCAGATAAAATTTTGGAGGATTTCCTAGTTGTAACTTGGAATCGTCCTAAATAGCGTATATATAATTTCAAATAAAATACAGCAGGTTATTTGATTTTAATCATGTTGTTATCATTTTTGATTGCATATCCCCAAACCTGATCCCTAGTACATTGAGTATAGTATTGTGCTACTAATAATTTAATTCTGTAGAATTAAATGACCCCCTTAAGAACTCAGGTTGGTCTCAACAAAAGAAAATTATAATAAAGATGTTTCGACGTAGGAAATGAATCCGCTGAGGTAAAATAAATTTTCCATTTTGTCGATTTAGATGAGTTAAAACTTCTTCATTATTATATAGTGAAAAGTAAAATAGAACCATGTAGAAGTGCTAGACATGAAACTAACCTCCTTCCTTTCACATGTGTGGTTGGAATTACTCAATAATTATTTGGGGATTTAAAATATCGGACATTTTCACTTTTCCTCTCAGAAGTTTCCTACTTTCAACTTTATATAAAGGGTTTTCTTCTGCATTTGTAAGTGATAATAAGACCACAGGTATTGAAGATGGGAATCCAATAATTCTCATCCTCATTCTAGTAACACATAGACTCTCTCTCTCACATATTCATATCACTGTATATAGATGGTGCACAGACCATCTATGTAACTCCTTACCAAATCAAGGGCTACAAGAGCTCCATAAACAATTCTGCAAATTGTCACCACTGCTTTGTCATTGAGGGCATTGGTATTGGAACTCAAGCACTAATAGTTGTGACACCACAATGAATTGAAAGGGGAAAACTTTATTCATAGTATATTCAAACATAACGAAATCTCATAAACTTACGCTTCACTTCCTTTTCACACGAACACTACAAATGTAAAGTTGAATGTTGCACACAAAAAGTAAAGTTTTGATATCATTTTTTCCTCCCCCTAAAGTAAATTCTGTCTGATAAAGATCTATTTAGATAAATCATAAATGTCTTCTTCAAAGCTATTTTAAAACATGTTGCTTCTAGTAAAATGCAATTGCACAATTATCAGAGAAGTTCATTGGTAATACCTAGCCTCTAGATTCCTAAATGTGCAATAAAGCGCCTTATTTTGAAAATTTGTGGAATCTTTTAGCACATGAATTACATCCTTGTTTAGAGTTCCTGTTTCTACCACATTTTAACCAATTTAAATCTTGACTATTTCAAACTTCAATTTTCCTTTCTCCATTTTTTTTCTTCGCTTTGAAGACTTCCTCCTCTATTCATTATTATTCCACTCACCAATTGTTGGAGACCCACCATGTGATTTGCCCAGATTTTTCAGAATTGTGGATAATATACTTGGTGTAGCTAGTGTAGATAAATAAGGAACAAACTCAAAACACTGACATGTTCAACCAAGGGCTTTCTCTGGCACAGTCCCTGGTATCATATGAAAATCTCTCTACATTTTAGCCCATCTCATTTTCATCTTTTGTGTTCTCTGTTCAAATTGTCCCTCCACCCAAACTCACCCATCCCCTCCCACCATATTCAGATACTCCCATTGTAGACCCAGCCTGTTTTGCATTTCCCACTCCATTCTAGTTTTTCATATTTGCAAATATGGGCCATGGTGTGGCCCATATTTCACAGGAGTCTAAGATCCTAAGCTAAGCTGAAGATAATGCCTCGGTTCATTGTCAGGTTTACTGGCTTCTCATCGACAACAAGGGGCTTTCTTTGTCTTTTACATAGTCTGGAGCCTTGCTCTAAGTGTGTCTCAGCCTCCCCTTCTACAGCATAATCACAGCTGAATGTTCATACATAGATACTTGGGATGTCTAGAATATCATGTTTACCTTCTGAAGTTGAGTGCTGAAGAAAAATTCTTAGTTTTTTGGTGGGCACTGAGGGTTTTCTTAATATGAATTTGACTGAATAAGACACTTTTGTTTTCTGATCCTTCAAAAAGCAAAATAAGGGCAGCACCTGCGGCTCAAGGAGTAGGGCACTGGCTGCATATGTCGGAGGTGGTGGGTTCAAACCCAGCTCCGACCAAAAACTGCAACAACAACAACAACAACAACAACAACAACAAAAAACCCCAAAAAGCAAAATAAATAGATGTTCCTTTTAAGATACCTTGAAAACGTCCTCTACTGGGATCTGGTGTCTTAACCTGACCTATAGAATATATTTTACAAAACCTTCATAGACTGGTAATCATGTAAAGTCTATAGGTTTCTCCCTACTACTTTGTCCCTTAATTCCTATTAATTACTGAGCTACAACAAACAGAAGTTAAAATTAGCATTTATCACTTAATTTTCTTGAACAGTCCAGCTAGCCCCGTGGCTTGTCAACATTGCACAGTTGATACTGCATTTTTATGCAAGCAGATAATGAGAATCCCCACAAGGTTCCATTTTTCCTGCAGGAATTCAGTCCTTCATGCCCTTCAGCATTGTTCTAGGTTGAGCATGATTTTCTAGTAGTCTAGCTTTTTAATGTATGATTCTGATAGTTACCTTTCAGTATTCTCAGTTTATTCTGTTACATGGTGCTCTGCTCATGGCATACAGGGAGGCGTATTTGCATTGCTTGTATTAATAAATAATAATATAACAGCTAAAAAGCAATAACAACTATAAACTAGCATTTTTATTAAGGATTCATCATGTACCAGGTACACCGTTAAGCATTCGAGATAGATTCCAGAATATAATTTCACAAAAACCATCTGAATTTGATACTGCCACTATCCTCACTTTAAGGATATGAATAATTGAGGTGTAAAGATTAAATATATGTCTGAACATAGCCAGATAGGAAATGCTAGGCATCTGATTCCAGAGTTAGTGCTCTTAATCATTGTATTATAATAAAATGTTGAGTCATGTAGGCATTACTTTTCAAAAATTAACTACAGATTGTTACTAATCTCTGCTGTTCGCACACACCTACCCTCAATCTACTTTGTTTGGTGAAGCTTTCCTGCAAGATATCTTTCTCTACTATAAGAGGCACACTACTCCCTGCATGCTCTGTTATCCTAAGTTCCTGACTGTTGAGCACTGAATGATCTGAAAAGCAGGAATGAAGGAGACATAAAGCATTTCACTTGTCTAAAGTCATAAGAGTTTAAGATCACAGTATCTTCAATGACAAAACACAACACTTACCAGATGCCACCTTTACCTATTTATGACTTGGCCCATCTTTCTTAAACACTTCTCTCATCTTGATCTTCAATATTAGAAATGCAACAGTACAAGAGCCCATCCCTCTCTCCTTATGTTCTATATCCTTAGCCTGCCCTGTCTTCACAGTAAAATGTGGAAATGCCATGAGGGCAGAGATGCTGTTTAAAAATGTGTTGTTCAGTATTTTCCAAATAGCAAAGGATCTAAAAATATCTATCAACTTATTGATTAATTGAACATGTGTTTCAGAAGCTACATGGACCTACTTCTAATAATAATACTGAGAATAATAAAAAGTCAGGACTAATTACATTTATAGAAAACCTGAGTGCTGGCCAGTCATAGTAGCTCACAGCCTGTAATTCTAGCACTCTGGAAGGCCACGGTGGGCAGAATGCTTGAGCTTAGGAGTTTGAGACCAGCCTGAGTAAATCTGAGACCCCATCTCTACTAAAGTAGAAAAACTGAGGCAAGAGGATTGCTTGAGCCCAAGAGTTGGAGGTTGCTGTGAGCTATGATGCCATGGCAGTCTACCCAAGGCAACAGCTTGAGACTCTGTCTCAAGGAAGAAAAAAAAAAGAAAAGAAAACTTCAGTGCTAGTGTAACACACAGCCAACCATCCCCAGACAACCTTCATTTTCATTAGAACAAAATTTTTTTTTTTTAGAAAGGAGAATTCTTTAATTTTTTTTTTTTATTTTGCATACGCTTTCCAGTTTTCTTTTGAAGGTAGAAGTATTAGTCCAGCTCGATGTCTTTCCAATCTTGGCTGCATGAGACCTGGAGAAGCAGTAACACATGCCGGTGCCTGCTTCCCTAAAGGAAGATTTTCTGGGGCTGGACTCCCAGCCGTGGTAAGTTTCAGGAGCCTCCAGTGATTCTGATGTGCAGCCAGACTTGAGACACTGTGATAACAATATTTGTTCACACATTGAGCAACAGAGGGGAAGAGAGCTTTTGTCTGATAACTGTGGAGATTGAAAAAAGCTAGTTTTCCCCACCATTTCTTTTTAACTAAAGCTATCCATACTCTTAATGTCATGGGTGTGAAAGATTGGTCACACATATTTTGAACATTATCCACAAGACTTCTTTATTTCATTTGACTTCTTGTTCTTTGCTTACATGACCTCGCTCACAAAAACCAAGTTAGAAAACAGTTGTATGGTAGAAGTTTAAAAACCCTTTAGAAAGCTACAGTGCATTTTTTTTCCAGAATTCTTCATTACAACTTTGGTGGAGAGCCCTAGATTTGGTGAGGGGTGAGAGAGTGGATTAATCAGTCAATAGGATCACTTATTTTTTTTTATCCTGTCTCTTGAGGCTATTAGCAAGGGCACCTATGTAGGAGACTTATTTTTGTAACGTGAACAATTGTTCTTTAGGAATGAAATTCTCTTCCAGTGACAAAAGATGTGAGAAAGCTCAGGGTGCCCCTTGAACTGTCTGACTCTTTGCACAAAAGGTAAATCTGCTAAAAATATATTTTTTAAATACTTGAAATTCTCTCCTAACATTCTCTAAAGTGCTGAAGAATGAGAAATCAAGTTCTGGGAAAAAGGCAGAAGGAACAGAAAGCTAACAAGCCTCACAAGAAAGCAATTTTCTGAAAAGAATTAAAAAAATCGGGGAGGGGGGCTAGTTTTCTAAAATTGAAGAACATTATTCCTTCAAAGAAAATGTCTCAAAGTGTCCTTAAAAAATACCAGTCCCTGTTACAATCAGAGTGTGCCATTTTTATTGAAGGAACCATAAATTTGTCAATTTTGTAATTGGCTTGGTTGGGTCATCCAATTTGACACCTGTGGGGATTTTACCACCAGGCATTCTTATCACTTTTTTAATAAATTCCACAGATTGACAATGGTAAATAATAAATGATATAGAGCTTGCAAAGTCAATATTTAATTTAACATAGACTCGGGGAAACTAACACTCTGCATACACATCATTCTATGGCTTGAGTTTAAAGAAATAGGCTCTTTATTATGTAATAAAAACAGAAAAGAATAAAAAAGAAAAAGACAGTAAACATCGTAAGATAACCAATCCCCGTGCCTCCGAAGGCTACACAACACAAGTGCAATTAATCAGCTCATTTACGTACAGAAGCACCTGGGTGTCAAAAAAAAGTCCTTTTACTTTTTGTTAGAATAGGAATATACCAAAGAACAAAATTAATGTTTTAACCAGCACGGCTTTTCCAAAAATGAGTATTCAAGTGGCCAAGGATTTGAAATAATTAAGTAAAAATTCATTCACAAACAAGTGGAAATAATGCTAATTATTGAATCTGGAGACACAGAGTTTGGAAGAAAAAATTCTGGACAAGAGCACCGTGACTGTACTTTAAAAATGCTGATTTCTCTCAAGTTTTGAGATAAAATTTGGTTTTACTTTTGATAAAAACTTCACATATCCAGCTGAATGCCCAACTGAATCTATGAAATAGGAACTTTTATGTCAAATGTGATTTTACACTGTCTGGTTTTAAGAAGAAACAGAGGTGACATTGATATAAATAATGTAAAAATTGCATATTTAACTACTCTGATTAATAACCTCAACTAACCAGCAAACTATGTCTGAAACTTTAAAGACACGTAAGAAGGCAAGCACCAAATGTGGAAGGAACCACAGAAAAATCAAATGAAATAAAGACACTGAGGGCGGCGCCTGTGGCTCAGTGGGTAGGGCATTGGCCCCATGTACCAAGGGTAGTGGGTTCAAACCCCACCCCCGCTAAACTGCAACAAAAAAATAGCTGGATGTTGTGGCGGGTGCCTGTAGTCCCAGCTACTCGGGAGGCTGAGGCAAGAGAATTGCCTAA
>CAUYQV010172308.1:0-23613 GCA_963574575.1 Galagoides demidoff | reverse complement strand
GAGCAAGTCTCGGCCTCCCTTTATCATCTTGTCTGCAGTTCCTTCTCCCTGCATCTCCGATCAGAAGCTCCAAAGAACTTACAACAACAAACCTTGCAACATATATCAAGATTACAAAAGGTGAAAGCTTCACTTGCAATATAAAATATTGCTGAAGATTACAATAAGAATCTAAGAAATCACTGAAAAGATTCTTCTCCAAAGCGCCAAAAATAGGGGAAATTCCAGTTACCAATATGTGTCTTCTCTGCCCATACTAATTGCTTAAAACCTGTCCATTCACACTAGAACACATAAATTGTGGCTCAAACAAAAGTCCAAATGTATCTCTTCCAGAATGGCTGGAGGTTCCAAAGCAGTCTTTTTCTTGAAATAGTGAACAGGGAAGAAGCCAGCAACAACAAACAGTAAAAAGTAAAACCACACACACCCCCTTCCTATCCCACAACGCATCCCAATATCCAGAGGTAACCACTCTTAAAAGTTTCTCACACAGCCTTCCAGAATTTTTAAAAATACACAGCACAAGCACAAACATTTTAACACAAAAAGGATAATAAAACAAATCACTAATTTTTAGACATTTTTACATATTAGCTGATCCATATTTGTTTTAACAGCTACATCATACTCTTTGTGGGGATATATAATTGTAGGGATGTATAATTTAATTATCAGTACCCTAATGATGGACAGTTTTTTTCCTATCATAAGAAGAAAAAAAATGCCACAATAATCATCCTTGTCCACGTACCTTCAGAGAGCAGCTACTGTCAAGAGAATTGAAAGCTCTATTCATCCTAATTACCTGAGTCTTTAGAGTCAACACCTGGTCTGCCAGCTCCTCCTTCTCTTCTTTAAGCAACTTATGGATCTGATTGGACTTGATACGCTCTGACATGAGCTTGAAATTCGCATCATCTTTCTCCCGCAGCTGCTGCATCAAGCGGATGTTTTGTTCCTGCATGTCTTCAAAGGCCTGGCCGGTGACGTCCATCTCAGAGAGCAGAGCTTCTTCCTCCTAAAATAAAGAGGAAGAGACTTCATCTGAGAGCAGCCTTCTAAGTCCAGAGAATGAGCACAGGAAACCAAACTCCCCACTGTTCATTTAGACATAAATTAACTTAGTGACGGAGACTAAGTTTTAAGAAGCTTACTTTTGTTACTAAGGTAGTCCTAGAAGTACAGAAGAAGCCCTGTTACCTGCGGTCACTGGCACCAGTTGTTGATCTGATACTCATTAGTTCATCTGTAGTCAAAGACATTATCCTACATACCTTAAACTAGGCAAACTGATCAGGCAGCAGCTAGCTAGGAGAACTTCTACCATAATATCTCACATTTTCTCACATTACTTTCCCACAATTAAAATTTGAATTTAATCTACAGATTTTCCAGCATTTGCAAACATCCAAAGTGTTGTAACAGTCTGACAGACAATGAATGGTACCTAACAACAGCTTTAATTTACGACTACCTTACAAGTGAGACTGGGCATCTTTTTAAATGTTTCAGAGCCATTTGTATCTTTGCATGTGAACTACTCATATCTTTTGCCTATTCTTCTACTGGGCTGTTGGGATTTTTTTTCCCTACCACATTTTAAGAGATTTCTGTATTAGAAAGACAAGTCCCTTTGTGATTAACAGTGGAAAATACTTTTGCCTTTTTGGCATTTGAAGGTTTGGCTTTGCTAACAGTATTTTTTGTTGTTGTTGTTTTATTTTTGCTATGTAGGAATTTTATCTTTTTTTAATAACTCAAAATTATTTTTCTTTCATGTTTTATAGCCTTTTATTAAATAATTAGAAAGATCTCCACTCCAAATTTTTTCTTCTAGATTTTTCATGGTGTCATTTTTTGAATATTGTATCTATGAACCATTTGGGAATCATCCAGCTGTAGAGTGTTCAAGTATGGATCCAACTTTTTATCTAATATCATTTTTAAATTTTGTTTTTGAGAGAGTCTCAAGCTGTCGCCCTGTGTAGAGTACTGTGGCATCAAAGCTCACAGCAACCTCAAACTCTTGGGCATAAGCGATTCTCTTGCTTCAGCCTCCCAAGTAGCTGGGAATATAAGCACCCGCCACAACACCCAGCTATTTTTTGGTTGTAGTTTGTCATTGTTGTTTGGCAGGCCCAGGCTGGATTCGAACCCACCAGCTCCGGTGTATGTGGCTGGCTGCTGAGCTACAAGCATCGAGCCTCATTTTTAAATTTTTATCTCACCACAACCATCCTTTTCCACACTAATTGAAAACTCTGTCTTTACCATATTAAATACCTACGTGTACTGTGGTCTATTTCTGGAGTTTCTGTTCAGTTCTGATGATCTGTTTAGTAGTCCCGAGCTATTTTACCTACTGAAACTTTATGTTTTAACTCTGGAAGAGACTCCAGTGCTGTCCTTTTTCAATTTTCCTTGTCACTCTTATTTACTTTTCCATATGTATTTTAAAACTAGTTTGTCTAGGACCAAATGAAAACAGAACAAATTTTACACATACTTATAAATATAAAATATATAAACACATGCATATATATGAATATATAATTATGAATGTTACATTTATTTATAAATGGTTTTATTAGTGTCATATATTTGAAATCATAATGTATATAAAATAATCTTTTTTTATTTTATATTCACTGTATCCCTTGATTCCAAGTATACAAAGGACAGATCCTCAACAAACAATATAACAATTATTGAACAACGGACTATCCATTTGGAAATATAAGTAAATTTCCTGCCTCACAAATATGTAAAACAAAATAATGGAAGAATGGAAGACTTCAATGTAAAAACAAACAAAAGCCCATACAAGAGAAAAAAATATTAACAAAGAAAGATTAGAAAGAGCAAACTTCACTGGCAGCAACTTACTCATGAGGTAACATTTACTTTAAAAGTCAACTAAATAAAGAAATCCACCTGCTTGGCCATGGCCAGCTTCTTCTGCAGGTACTCTATCTGCTCCTCTACTGCCCGGATCTTCCGCAAGGCATCTTCATCAGCCATTTTCTTGTTCTCTTTCTTCTCCTTATCTTCAAGATCCTTGAGTCTTTGCCTTAGATCATCCAACTATAGGAGGAATTACACAAAAACAAAGAATAAGTGGTAACGCATTTTCAAAAATCAATTCACACTGTGGATAGACAGAGGGCCTGTCACAACAAAAGAGCCTTTACAGGATTATGGAACAAAATAAATTAAATATGTCAAATTACAACACTGTTTTAACACCATTCCACGCCAACATTACATGCTTCTGTGACGACATTTGTAAGGAGGGAGCATGTGCATTTTATGTAGGCCCCCAAATTTTAAGAGTTTACAAAATTTTTCCCAAAAATAATAAGCAAATCACTACAAGCAATGATTCACACAGGTAAAGCAGGGAATCAAATATTTGTGAGCCTACTCCTAATTCAAGTAATTCTGGTGTAATCTTAAACACTTTGCGGAGAATCCTAAACTATCTACTTTAGATGGTCTTTAGAAGAGCAGAAAATATTACAGTTAAACACTAAAGATAAAAGAAGTATGAAGTAAAATCCCACAAATGCAGATTTTAATCAGAGGACAGGTAACAGCAGACTAGATACCTCTGCCTTAGACTTCTTCTCGGCCGCCATCAGCTGCACTTTGTCTCTCTGTTCCTTTGGGGCAGAGCGGTACATGTCTAGTAACAGTTTCATCTCCTTTTGGCTCTCTTGTGCCTTCCTGTGACAGCCGTAGTAGAGGGAGGGGAACAAATAACAAGAAAACAAAGGGCATCAGAGTAAGGGAATTTGGAATTGAGCAGGATATTTTAAAACAGTTTTTTATACTTTATATCACACCTGTCGGACAAAATTTTGCAAACTATCAAGAGACTTTTGGATGTGTTTAGAATGCACAGAAAAGTTAGCTGTATAGATGAATCACTTCCCCCTTCAAACAAAGTTCTCTAACCAGGTAGACAGCAGCCTATTACTTGGGTAAATTTCTGTGATCCCCACCCTTAAAAACTCAAATTCAGTAGATCTGGGATGGTGTCCAGGAATGTATTTAAACGATTATGGAAATCGGATGTTTCTGATGCCACACTGTGTGACAGCATAATGACTAACCATCAGCCGAAGACTAAAACTTCATCTCTTACTAAATTATTAAACCTCTTAACTACATTTTTATATACCAGAGCATATTTTAAGCATTCTGAGTACAACAGTCCATCAAATCTAAACTACAAAAAGGCAGCTATAAAAAATGGGGAGCAAGAAGTAACCAGTTCTGGCGGCACCTGTAGCTCAGTGGGTAGGGCGTCGGCCACATACACCAAGGCTGGCAGATTCAAATCCGGCCTGGGCCTGCTAAAACAACAATAACTGCAACAACAACAAAAAATATATAGCCAGGTATTGGGGTGGGCGCCTGTAGTCCCAGCTACTTGGGAGGCTGAGGCAAAATAATCACTTAAGCCCAAGAGTCTGAGGTTGCTGTGAGCTATGCAGCACTCTACCAGGGCAACAGCTTGAGACTCTGTCTCAAAAAAAAAAAAAAAAGGAAGTAGTAACCAGTTCTATTGTAGAAGCTACTGGTTATGCAGAAGGGGCAACATGTGAGGTTATGACAAAGATAATATCTCGCTAGGTTAAAGGTCTACTTAATTGTTTCAGTGCTTGTAGGAATAAATCTAAAAAATCTCTTAAAAGACCAAGCACTAACTAGTTAACTGTCAAACAAATAGATCAAAAACTGCTCAAGACACAGTGATCCATATATGTTCCATTTAGTCTAATTTCAGCAATAATGCCAGCGAGCTACCCAAATCCAATAAAGATCAGTAGTTAATCTCCAATAATCCTCAGGAGTGTTACTTTAATTGTGACATCTCTGCCTTTAATTTGGATTCATGAAAAATAAGTCTATAATCATGGGATTTACTATAACCGAAATATCAAACCAAGGTACATAACAGCCATGCAAACCATTTTGTCTATATACTGGATCAAGAGTTGAAACCACATTAGCAGTACAGTCTAAACTATGACAATGATCAGACAAAGATCTCACGCATGGAGTCCTAACTTTAGCTTCTGAGTCAGGAACGCTGAGTCCTGATATCACGCTTACTTGAGTTCAATCTTCAGCTGTTTGATAATTTCTGCTTCCTTTTTCCTTCCATCATCATGTTTGCCTTTCTCTTTGTCCTTAGCAGAATCTCTCTCTTTCTCTGACTCTTTCAGTTTCTGCTTCTCTCTCTCTCTCTCCTTTTCCTTCTCCCGTTCTCTTTCTCGCTCCCTTTCTTTCTCCCTCCTTTCTCGCTCCCGTTCTTCTTCATCCCGCTTGGACTTCATTTCATTGGCATCCTCCTGAGATGCCTTTGATGCCGAGGACTGGGCAGGTAAGTCCTCAGAGTCTTGCTTTAGCTCTGCAGGCTCGTCCTTAGAGTCCTCGGTACTAGACTGAGACTGCAGGAGGGCACTGCCACTACGCAGACGTGTCTGGAAGAATAAAGAAAAAGAAAAGAAAGGTGTGAGTCATTTATGGTAACCACACTGCTTACCTCTTTCAAAGTAGCTTTGTAACCTTACGAGCAAATAATACTTATTTCCGTCCTCCTGGTTACCTTGTTCAGGTCAGACTGGGCTTCTCTCAATTTCCGCTTATACCTTAGGACCTCCCCTTTCAGCTGGTGATTGTGATTCTGGAGGCTACTGATGAGGTGGCGCATCTCCCGGTTTATGGGGCCTGAAACACAGCAAGGGCAATGCTAGGAGGAACTGACAGGGCAAAGGCACGAGGAGAGAAAGTGCCTCAGAGAAACAGGGAGATCTACCAAAAGGAAGAATCCTTCTCAAAAGATGAAAACAAAAATGGTGAACTTGGGTTGAAAGGCAAACATCTAGGCTGTGAACCCAAATGGATTATAGGATTTAAGGCACCCTGGGACTTCCAAGTTCAAGTCAGCATTAACAAATCCTGAGCACTGTGCTGTGTCTTCCGAGGAAGGCATAAACTGCAGTGTGGAATGAGAGTAATTCTACCTGCTTGTTCATTGGCAGCGAGGGTCTGCTCAAACTCTATCCTCAGCATTTCATACTCCTTGCGGACTTGGGCCAGTGTATCTTCCAGCTGGATAACTTCCGTCCTCAGCTTCTTATGAAGACTAACTTCATCTCGCTACACACAGAAAAAGGAATCAATCTAAAATCTTTACCAAAATATGGAAATGGCATATTTCATTAATCTATCTCCTAAATTTTATCTGCAAGATCTGAGAAAAATAAAAAGTTAAGAAAAAAATGGGTTACTCAGAAAATTTCCAGTTCAATCAATACTTAACACCAGATACCTACAAAATAAATTGGAAATGGACAGGATACAAAAGAAATAAAGGAAATGGTCCCTGATTCTGAAAATACTACAATTTAGTTGGAAAACTAAACCATAAAACAGCATATAAATACCTATAAAGTAGTATCCAATTCACTTGTCAGGCATATCTTAAAAGGTCACCTACCGTAAACACCACCTTAGGGACTATGGAAGATACAGAAGTTAATAGAGGAATAAAAGTTTCTATGTTTAAAATAAAATTATCTACAGGTACCATTGCAGCATACAATGGCACGTAAGTAGTGATATAGCTTCTACCCACTGTTTTTCCTCATACACATAAACTCCAGCCATGCTAAACTATCTGTCACGCTCTCTTACATTTTTATACTTTCTGTTCTCACTGCTGGAAATGCTCTTCTCCTACTTTTAACAACCTGTAAACTTATATTTATCTTTAAGAGTCATACTTTACGTTCTTAAGTGGCATCAGGAAGTTTCCCCAGCCATGTCAGATGGTCTCTCTATCACCATACCTTTCAGATAAGCTGCTTCTGTCCCACACTGCATTCTAACGGATGCTACTCTCCCACTACTGTACACTATTAGATCCATAGAGCAGGAATTCTGTTGCCTCATCTGTGTTGTGCCTGCCATCTAGCAGAGTAAAGACCCACAGCCACTCTAGAAATGTTTGCTGAATGAATGAGAGATTACTTGCATGTAAGAGAATAAAACTGTGAAATTTGAGGCAGAAAAGCTCATATACGGAAGACAAGGCTGTTACCTCAATGAGCTCGACCTGGCGTTGATGGGTTCCCCTGGTGCCGTGAAGCAGGGTCCGAGCCTCATCCAAGTGTGCTTTCAACTGTAGGCTCTCGTTGTACAGGACGGAGAACTGTGATTGCATGCAGCGATATTCTGGAGTTTCCTTAACCACTTCCTCCACTGCACTCCGCAATTCCACCTGAGGAGTGCCCAAAGATAAGAAAAGTCAGAAGCAGAATTTAGTATCTATCCCCTACATGCTAGATAAGAAATAAAATTCTGAGCTCCCTGATGTCCTGCACAATTCAAACTATCTTTCTGAAGGTTATGAAGCCCATCTACCCATTCCTCTAGTGATGTAAAGTCCACCCTAACTAAAATTAGACCACCTAAGAAGTTGTAGCTGGATATGCTGTATTCTTCCTCCCCAGAATTATTTTGATAATAATAATTATCACTGAAGAGCCTTATGAAAATGTGTCAGATGATTATTTTTAAATATAGTTGAAAACCCCAGCAACTAACTTGTTCTCTTTATTAACAGTCACAGAGAAAAACATTTGTGGCAGACTATCAAAAGTAGTCATGCTTCTAAGCTACCGTTTGCTTTAATTGTTCAAACACTTTATGTGATTAACTAACTTGGATTATTTTTTTACTTTTCTGTTCAAACACCTTTATTCTTAGCTATTTACCTAGTAATAGATAAAATTATAAAATAAAGATGGCTGTGATTGAAAGAAGGGTGAAAAAGACTTCCAGAATCCCTTTGCTTCCTCTAAGGGTGTGAGGGGAAAATTATTCTGGATAGGTTTAAAAACCAATAGGATCATTGATTGTGTTTCTTTCTGTGTTTTGGCAGCAAGAACCCACACAGCTGAATCTGTGGACCTATGGTAATTACTGACACATGAGTGGTCCACCTTGCCACAGTATATGCAGGGCCCTGCACAACCTTGTAGACAAGCCCACTTCTTAATCCATCTTGGATTCTCACTCAAGCTTACCCTATTCCTCTTTATCCTCAACAACTCCTAAGTCAGAGCACAGCATTTACTCTTGGTAGAGGTTGCTTTAAATCCTTTTCAAAACAAGGCAGTGTACAGATAATAAGTAAACATAAAAGTAAATAAGTAGACCTATCACCAAAACTTACATTTTTCTCTCCATCCAGCTTTATTAAGGTATCATCGACAAATTAAAACTGTACATTATTTAAGGTATATAACATGATGTTTTAATATACATATATACTATGAAATGATTACTACAATTCAGCTAATCAACATATCCATCACTTCAGTAATAGTGTTTTCTGTGTGGCAAGAACATTTAAGATCTACTTATATATGAAAACACCACACTGTACCCCATGACTGCATTACTGTACACAGCTATGATTTAATTAAAAAAAAAAAAAAAACTACTTCCTTAGCATATTTCAAGTACACAATACATTATTATCAACCGTAGTCACCATGCTACACATCAGGTCCCCAAAACTCCATCCTGCATAACTGAAACTTTGTACCCTTTGACTAACATCTCCCCACTTCCCTCCCCCCCGGTAACTACAATTTATCCTACTCACTGCATCTGTGAGTTTGACTTTTTCACATCACACATATAAATCAGATCATATAGTTGTCTTTCTGTTCTTGGCTAAGGACACTTAGCATGTCCTCCAGAAATATCCCTGTTGTTGCAAATAACAGGGTTTCCTACTTTTTAAGGATATACAGTGTTCCATTAATATACATACACACACACACACATCACATTATTTTATCCATTCACTAGACAAATCTTATGCCCATTAAATTATTCCTGAGTATTTTATGTTTTTGGTAATGTTTGTTCGTGAGATTGTTTCCTTACTTCCTTTTCTATGTAGTTTACTGTTCTTGTACAGAAATACAACTGATTTTTGTACACGGACTTTGTATCTTACTTTACCGAATTTGTTTATAGTTGTTAACAGTTTTTTGGTGGAGTTTTTCTACATACAAGACTGTGTCATCTGACAACTTTACTTCTTTCATTCCAATTTAGAGGGCTTTTTATTTCTCATCCTGGCCTAACTGGCCAGGCGGGGACTTCCAGCATTCCCTCCTAAATTGATGCACTAAGAGTGGACATCCTTGACTTCTTTTTGATCTTAAAAGGAAACACTTCCAACATTTCACCACCAAATAAATGTTAGCCACAGGCTTGTCATACATGGCCTCTACTTATGTTGACACATATTTCTTCTACACCTAACTTCCTGAGTTATATTACCACGAATGGAGGTTGAATTTGGCCTGCACTTTTCTTTGCCCTCCTTAATAACATAGGTTCACAAGTGCACGTGAGAGTTGATCAGTAAGTCTGACTTTACCACGTTCTGGAGATGTGTCTCTTACCTTCAGCTTTTCATTTTGTGTAGTGACTTCCTCAAAGTCTTGCCGAAGTTTCTCCAGCTCACAGAGACGATTCTGAGCCAATTCTTTATTCTCCTCAAGCTCTGCATTCATTTCCTCAAACTGGATAGAAGCAGGCAAATAGAAAATGAGAGTTAAGAAAGAGTTCTTCAATCATCCCCATTTCTAAACTTCCCATCTTCACCAATTCACTCTTCCAGCGATACCCCACTCTGCCACCTGTGAACACCATTCCAAGTACCTAGGCACAAAGCCTGAGTCAAGTCAAAAAACGTGACCAGAGTCACTACTTTTACCTTCCGGGCATTGATAGTGATGGTGCCACCATAGAGACTGCTCCCTGCTCCATACACTTTATAACCTTTTGAATTCACCTACAGAGAAGACAAAAATGTTTTAGTTAGAGCCTAAGATTTATAACCAACGTACTTTCAAAGGATCAGTTTCTTTTCCAAGCGCCACTTCCCAAGTTGCTCCTTTCTGAGAAGACTTCTAAACATGATTCTAGCCTTCAAAGTACAAAACAGCACTGACCCGTTCTAGGACTTCAGCTAAGTGTCGGTTAAGTCGCTGTTCCCTCTTCCGAATTTTATCAATATCCCATTGCAGATCATCAATCATGGACTCCAGCACAGATACTCGTGACTCAGCTGTCTCCACTTTACTCTGCAACTTGGAGAACTACATCCCAAAAATAGGCATTCAGAAAAATACAGCAAAAACGACCAAGTTAGAAAAAGAATGACATATCAGTAGTTTAAGGACCAAGTCACATAACATTCACCCTTGCTTATATGATTATATAAAAGATTGAAATAGAAGAGGCTTCACCGTCTTCTCAACACGTGAGTATAAAAATGAAATTATAGATTCTTTTGACAATTCTGAGGCTGTTTAATTATGAAAATAGTTAAGTCTAAAGTCTGTAAGAAGTCTTCATGCAAAGAAAAGACTATGAAACAGTAATTTTTTTACCTATGAAAACCACTATTTTCCTAGACAACACCATAAACCTATCAAAAATGTATATTTTTTAAGAGAAAAGATAATATCATTTTATCAGATAAATATTTTAGAATATAAAATTTTTTTTAAAAAACAGCTATCTTTACCTTCTTTCCACATTCCTACAAAATCCAGAGAGAAAAAGGAAAACCTCCATTCTCCTTTTTAAGCTGACCCCAGAGTAACCTAGATCACAAACTATAAAGACAAAACCTTTTGTTGTTCACTGTTTATTTAGGAGCTGTACACTAGCTAACACTATTTAGTGTTTTAATTACGATACGGTCACATGTTCCCATTATCCTATACACTATGTACCCTTTGTGTTGGTTTAATGAGCCTCAGGTCAACAAGTACAGCCTTTGTCAGTTTCCTTGTCATATCTGTTCCTCTTGAAACTAGGTCAACTTTAGTGACCCCATGGAAACTGCACTATGTAACTTCTTAGTGACCCAGTAGAAATGGCACTACGTAATTTCAAAGCTATGTCAAAAAGGCCACACATGTTCTGCCTGGTATTCTTGGGATCCTCATTGGAAGAAGTTAGGCACCACGAAAAAAGTCCAACTCTCTTGAGACTGCCATGCTGGGGAGGCACACTGCAGGCATTCCAGGAGACAACTAACGTGAGCTCCCAGCAAACAGGCAGTAGCACCAACAGCAGCCATAACAGTCTTTTTGGTTTTTTGTTGTATTGTTGTTGTTTTTGAGACAGAGGCTCACTTTTTCACCCTCCATAGAGTGCCATGACCTCACAGCTCACAGCAACCTCAAACTCTGGGCTCAAGTGATTCTCTTGCCTCAGTCTCTCAAGTATTTGGGATTGCAGGTGGCCGCCACAATGGCCAGGTATTTTTAGAGATGAGGGCTCGCTCTTGCTCAGGCTGTTTTCAAACCTGTAAGTTCAAGCGATCCATGTGCCTCAGCCTCCTAGGATAACAGGCGTGAGCCACCACGGCCAGCTTACCGTAAGAGTCATTTTGGATGCCAGTTGAGCAAAAAATGTGCTCTCCAGGTAAGCAATTTATGCTATCTGAGATTTGACAAAGGGCTAGAAAAGAGAGATCTGACCATCCTGGTAGCACCTAGTTTATATTTTAAACATGAAGAAGGTCATTCTTCTTACAACATTCCAATTTGTTTGTAAGTGCTGCTCTATTCTTACCCCTTTGAAGGTCCATGAGAATCCCTATTAAGTAATTAACTCCCCAGGTAATTTTCACGCAACCAGCCTAGCATGAACCTTAACACTAGATTTTAGGAAACAACCACACATAAGGAAAATGAGCTTTGAGGTTAAACCGGCCTACATTCAAAACACAGCTCGTCTCTCTCTTTATGGTTTTTAGAAAACCAAAACAAAAGCAGAAATCTACAAAAAAGAAAACCCAGCTCAGTTACTTTCAAGCTATGTCACTAAGCTCTTTGAATTTGTTTCCTTAGCAGTTAAGTGGGATTATTTTACCAAGAGAGACAATATTCATAAAGTGTTTAAATGCTAGGCACTAAGTAAAAGGTGACTATTAAATTACTTATCAGCATGAGAAGTCAATGGACAAATTATAGTAGGTCAAATTTCAGTAGAATATCCTTTGAACGTAACCAAAATGATAAGCAGGAGGATCGAAACAGTCTTATTAAGGCCTGTCATGACTTTATCTTGATTACTTGGTGTAAATAAATGCTCAAATCTTGGCATGGTTTGATGATGGCACTTTTTGTACTCAAGTTTACACAGAAAATCCACATTCCTCAAGTTCCCAGGACATCATCAATGCAGTAGTTCCCACTGTCATTCTCTGTTGAATTTTTACCAAGCCATTCCTCAGTAAGACCGTACAGGATCTTTTATACTTAGGGAACCCATCACTTAGAAGTTTGGAGTTTTGTTGTAGTTTGCAAAATCCTCTAGGATGGCATTTCTTCCTAAAGACTAAGATCCTAAAATGTCTATTTAAATAGGTGTAGTCAAGGAAAAATATTGAGTGATTGTCTTCCTCCCTCACTTCTGATCTCCCAGAGCTGGCCACCTTAGCCTGGTATGCATGCTCTTCAGTATAAAAACAGGCCTTCTACAAGGGAAATAAGAGAACCTTTAAATGTGGGTTTGGAATTCTGAGACAACGTCTGCCAGAGGCCTGAGAAAAAGCCACCTCTCCTTTCTGGTGAAGTACCTCCTGAGACATGGTGCGATGCTTCTCCTGAAGGAGGTCTGTCAATTCCTGCAGCCGCATGTTCTCTTGTGCAAGGAAGGAATTCAGCTCCTGTACTGCTTCCTCTACTATCAGATTATCTGCAGAAGAAGGACTGTATTTAATTTAGTATCCATGGTATTAAATGCTGTTTTTCTTTTTTTTTTTCTTTTTTTTGGAGACAGGGTCTCACTATGTCACCCTTGATAGAGTGCCGTGGCATCACACCTCACAGCAACCTCCAACTCTTGGGCTTAAACGATTCTCTTGCCTCAGCCTCCCAAGTAGCTGGGACTATAGGTGCCCGTCACAATGCCTGGCTATTTTTTTGTTGTAGTTGTCATTGTTGCTTAGCTGGCCCGGGCTGGGTTTGAACCCGCTAGCCTCAGTGCAGGTGGCTGGCACTGTAACTGCTGGGCTACAGGCACAGAGCCCATAGTATTAAATGTTAATACTGTTTATCTCACCAAAGCTTTAACATACTACCCCACTTCATCTTCCTCAGAACTTCAAGAAGTAGGCTGTTTTTTTAATACACAAGATAGTTGTATTTAAAAAAAAAAAAGAAGAAAAAGTAGGTAGATAATTAAGTAGTCTTAATTATCTCATGTGACAGATAAAGTACCCAGAGGTCAGGTGACTAGCTTAAGGAAATTAGTCAACTTGCAGCTTAAAACACCAAACTTCTATCCCTTTCTGTAAGGCCAAAATGCTGTGAGAAAATAAATAGGGTCTCTGTAACTTTACTTATAAAAGGTACAATCCCCTCAAAAATTACATTTTAGAATTGAAGACAAAACAGTGGTATCTCTAATCAGTGTCAGATTTAATAGCAATATTAATTCTATTTCATAAAGCTATCACAAATTCCTACTCATAACACCAGCATGAAACACCTCTCTGTTGGGAGAGAGAAGGTGGAAAGGGAGCAGAATGTCCAACTTTAAATAAACCTCCATAAAATCATGGACAAAACAGAGCATAGACTCACTTATCATATTCTGAAACACTATGCTAGGGGCACTCTTGAAGCTCAAAAATCAAAATGAACAGTATAATTTATAAATTAGGTAGGTAAGTCTAAAGAACTTACATCAGGTAAATAATGTCTACAATTAGAGTCACAAATAGTACAGCTCCAATCCAAATGTTACTAAGTGAAACCACATACTCCCAGGATCTAGATCATCCTTTAGAGAGAGTTATCAGCAAGAAAAACGATGCTCTTTTCCAACACCTCTCAGCATCACTCTTCAGATAATACAGAATAGGCTGGTTATGTGGTGGTTTTAGGGTTTTAAATCTAGAATGGCCCATGAGAATCACTTGTAGAGCTTTTCTAAAAAAGACCTATCCCACACTTACTAAGTAAGAATTTCCCATGGACAGAGCCAGAAAAAGAGTATGCTCAGAAAACTCCTAAGGTGATTCTCATTTCTAACCTGAATTAAAAATAAGAGACTGAATTTTAGTACTCCCAATAACCTAAGCACTGAGGACAAGACCCAGAATATAATAAACACGCAATAAATATTTAGTAAATTAATAAACAAGCCTATACAAAGCCACTGAATCAAGGACCAAACCAACATGGGGGGAAAAAAATGAACTTCCAAACAAGTTATAATTGACACTACAATTCAAACTTCACGTATCTTCATCTCTTAGAAAGCTCAGCTTATCAGTGACAATTGCCTTTTGTGTTACAAATAATAGCTTAGCTGTTTGTAAATCATAATAAATGTTTTTATATCTTAGCATAAACTTGACCCTAACATGCATGCCATCAAAAAGAATAATTTTAAAGTACTACTCATTTTACTTCCTTTTTAATATTCCCATTATTTCACTTGATATTATTTCTAAAATCATGTTTAACACTAATACTAATGCCCCCACATATGGCATATTATCCAGACTACTAAAAAGTAAAAGTATCTCTCACTATTTAACTAGAGTCAAAAGAGAAGTAAATGCATGCATATATACAAAACACAATTAATTCATTTGTTTCCCACTGACTAATCCATTAGATACCAGATACAACTCCAGAAACTGAAGAAACAGAGTGAGCCCGGCACTGCACCAAGAGGCACAGGTGCATAGAATACAGAAGTCCGGGAGGACACAGAACACGTCCTTTACAAGGGTTTCCTTTGAGAAGTGAGATGAGGATAGTAGTCTACTTTTACATATTTTGGATTTGCACATTTTAAAACAAGTTATCTATTTTCCTAACAATAAAATATAGAAATACACACACACTAGTGGAAAAGCAAAAGAAACCCTTGTCCACCAAGTTTTCACAAAGCTTCTACATGGCTGCAGCTTATTTTGTTGACAGTTTAACTTAATTATCCATAAAAATAAAATTATAGAATAATCTAAGTCTTGTTTGCTTACCCCAATGGTTCAGCCTCTCATACATTCAACTTATTTCTTTCAGAAATGAAAGGTTAAACATTTTAATGATAATCTAGGCAATTAAGATATTCCAACTAGACCATGATTATTATTAAAAATGTGAATAAAGGCATTTAACTTGCATTTGAGCAAGAGATTTATGCCACAAATGACTGAAGACATAACCTAGCCACAAATACTGTAGCATAATAATTTTCTGCATTAACACTGGGTAACAGCATAATTACTCCAAATAATTTTGTTTCATACAGATACTTTATCATACATAGACTATTTTCTCCTTTATCCTTTTAAACATAGAGATCATCTGATAACTCTAAAACCTAAACCAATTCTTTCTAAAAACATTAGCAATAATAGAAAAACAAAAACATAATTAAAAATGGATACTTAGAAGTCAAAATTCAATAGCTAATAGAAAAGTTTTTAAATAACATAATTGCTAATATTTAAAATTTTTATTATCACTAATAAATCAATAGTCTGTATATACCATATAATTACCCAAAAATCAGAGCTATTTCTTAAGTAATAAAATTAATTCTGCTACTTACAAAAGTGTCTAATTTATAGAATAATTTAGAATAAAGCTGATAAAATCTTTCCTTAGCTTATTAAAGGACTGCCATGTGGCTCAAAATGTGAAGCATTACAACGGTACATTTCAAAACTATGTAGAAATGAGTATAATTGGGATGGATGTGTTACTTAGTTCAATGTAAGCATTTCACATTGTATATCGAAGCAGTACCCTAAACCCCATAAATGCATCAATGTACAAAGTTATGAGTTAATAAAAAATAATTTTTAAAAAATGTGAAGCACTAGTAAATTACTAATATGCCACATAGTAATGACATTCCCAGTAATGTTAAAAGATGAGGATTCCAAGGAATTTAACTCAAAATACACTACAAACCCAAATGCAAAGATGGAGTTCTCACTCCTCTCCCGCTACTCCCAGCCTTCAGGCTCTTGCCTCACCTCCACTATTTAACTTCCGGGATAAGAGCTCCACTTTCTCTTGCAACTTATCATAGACGGTCACAATCTGGGATACGGCTCGGCGGGAAGACTCCACACGCTCCTGCAGCTGAGACTCCATCTCTTCACTGGAACTGCTGGCCAAAGTAGCAAGGAAAGAGAAAGCTGGCTCTTGCCCTTCCCCTGAGGACACAGGGGGAAAAAAGAAGCCCCCCCAAAATTATAAAACTGGAAATAACAAAAATCCCTTTTCCCCCCTCAAATGGAGAGCCTCAAAGCAAAGCTCTACTTAGAAAACCCAGAGAGCATGCAGAAACAGAACGCAACTCAAATACTCACCTCTCTCTCGGTCATCTTTGCGTTCCTGATTACTGTCCGAGTCCGGTTCTGGTTCAGGCACAACCAGGGCTTTTCTTTCTGTTAGCAGGTCTCCCAAACCCTGTTCCAGATCATAACGCTTAAGGATGATACGGATGTTTTCATCAAACTGGAAAGGGCAGAATTATAAAAAAAAAAACAAAAGGATACAACTTTGGAAATGAGAGTAAGATGGAGAACTAAAATGCTTAAATAAAAATCCAAGCAAATACACAAGTTAGCCACCTGACTCCAGTACCGGTTGACAATCAGGAGTGAGGCGTCATCGGTGGCCTGCCGTCGCTCCAGTTTTTCAATGTGCTCACGGAGCTCGTCTTCAATGGCCTGCCGCTGATCCAGCATTTCTGCCAGCTTGCGATTTTTCGTCTGCAGTGTTCGAATGTCTAGTTCCTCCTGCCCCAGGAA
Organism: Galagoides demidoff; assembly: GCA_963574575.1. Lineage (NCBI taxonomy): Eukaryota > Metazoa > Chordata > Mammalia > Primates > Galagidae > Galagoides > Galagoides demidoff. Next base: position 6,704 of record CAUYQV010172308.1, on the reverse strand, counting down.
AACAATCTTGTTAGTCTCAACAAAGCAATTAGACAAATAAGTTGTTAAACTCAACACGATCACATTAGTTTGTTAGTTATCTTCAATGAATAAAGCTATTGATCTAAAAAGAAAAACTTACAACAATGAAGTAGGAGGAGAAGAGATAAAGGACCGGGTGCATGATGATGTGAGGATGACACAAACAAAGGTACCAGACCCTCAACCACACCCATCTCATTGTTCTGTTCACAAGTATATTCACATCCCCAGTGTCTTCCCACATTTCTCAAGGATTTAGCACTTAGAACCTAGGTTACTACCATTCTCTCCAATACTATTCCTGTCATAATTCTTAATGGTATCAATTCCTATGGAGATAATCTTTCTTGAATCTTGGATCATCAGGGCATTGACCTCCTCTCCACCAACAATCTTGTCCTTTACCTCCCTCAGTTGCCAACTCCCATAATTAGTCTTTGCTGTACCTACCTGTCCTCCATAAGTTTCAAACAGCCCATTCTCCACAACGACCACTATTTTTTCAGGTCATTCTGTAACAATTCTTGAACCTCTCCAGCACCTACAACCCACCTGCCCTACCTTTCCCTATCCTTCACTCTCCTCACTCCCTGGCCTGAACGTAAATGCCATGATCCATCACTATAATCACTTCTCTTTATATATTTTCTTCTCCTCCCTTGCTCCTTCATTATACTCGTCTGGTAAAAACCCAATCCTGGTGACACTGAACTCTCCACCTACTTCAAGCCTAGACCCACACAGCTAAATGCAAAGAGAAAAAATAAAACGTCATACTGATTGGTTTCACTTTAAAGTTATGATCACAAATTCAATTGGGCCCAGAGAGCTGCCCAGCAACCCTACGTCTCTCTTGCCCATTCTCTCTTCTAGATGACAACCTAACACCTTCTCCTCACACCACCTCTGCAAACCGCCAAAACTTCCTCCCCTATCCTCACTTTCAGATGAGTCTTGCTGCTTTCACTGGAAAAAAAAAAAAAAAAGAAGCAATCAGAGTAGAATACTCACACCTACCTCCTACAACCACAGCTACTGACCTACCTAACTCCTTCCTTCTTGTTGTTAAATTGTCTCTACTCCCTAGTTAAGGCCAATTCCCCAATTGTGCCTTACACTGCATTCCCCTCACCTACCATAGGAACTGCCTCTTCTTTGCTATATCATCAGTTTTATCCTTTATCAAATCATTTCAATCAACAGATAAACATGCTGCAAATATCTACTACCTTAAAAAGCAAACAAAAACAATCCCTTGGCCCCACATTTCCCCCAGGCTACTGCTCCATTTTCTTTGTTCTGTTTTCCAGTACACCTCTAAAGCATAGTTTCTACCCTCTCTTCCCTAATTCCTTTTCTCCCGTATTCTCTTAACCTCACAGCAATCAGCCCTCCGTCCCCACTACTTTAACAACATACATGGAGTCTCCAAAGAACTCTCTATCACTAAGGGTAACAACACATCCTCCCTTTACTCCACCTATCAGCAGCCCCTGATCCACTCCTTGAACCACTTTCTTCATTTGGTTTCTTAGACCCCATTCTTTCTTGCTGTCCCCCGACCGGATTTGTCCCTCTTTTTTGAATCTTTAATTGGGCTCTTCTCATCTCCTTGACATGAAAATGTTACAATTACAAGTCTGTCCTCAGACCTCTTTTGATCTGTGCTTATTCCTCAAGGGAGAGTCTCTAGTCTTTTGAATTTAAATCCACCTATGATATGATCATTCCCAAATGCACAGCTTTAGCAGTGATATCTCATTATTTATTAATATATCAAACTTACACGTCCAAAACCAAACCAAACTCATTACTAACACTCTATGGCTCCCAAAAACCTGCTCCATACCTCCCTAGCTCAGTAAGGAAAAACTCCATTATTTCCAAACTCCTAGGATGATGCTGCCTATTTCCCACATTTCAGTCAGTCCATGAGCAAACCTTATCCATGTTACCTCCACAGTAGTCCACCAAACCCTCATTAGGATTACTGCAAAAGCCTCCTGTGGCAAACACTTTTGTGTCACGTCCCGTCAGCATTGCAGATTTCAGCACAGTTGTGGTGGACAGCTCCATTCACAGTGCCAGTGTTCCAACTTCAAACAGACTGTGCAGTCTCTTAGTTTTTTTTGTCCCACAATCTCATTTGGTTCATTTTAAGAACCTCGAAATGTATGGGTGTTAAATGCCTTCAAAAGTAACCTTCAACCAAGTGGGATAGCCATTAGTAGATACACGTCTGAGATCCCCACCTTTGGAGGGGGGAAGTAAAGGGGGAAAGGTAGTAACAAAGAGGGAACGATTCTGCTAACTGGACTCCTGCTTATAACCTTATTCTCAAAACATAAACCAGAGCATGTTACTCCCCTACTTAACTAAGTCGGTCCAATGGCTCCTCAGAGGCCTTCTGGATAAAAGTCTAAACTGGGCTATGTGCTTCTCACAGAGCACGCGCTTATCCCTATGAACAGCACACATCCCACCCCACATGCAGTCCATGCCCTTGTCAGTGCCACCCTACAACCTGAAGTCCAGGGGCTTCCCTTGGTATAAAGCACAGTGGCCCAAATAATATATGTTCAACAAATATTTCTATTTACTAAGTGAATAAATGCCTTTGAAGTGCATGATATGCGAGCACTGCTAAGACAAAAATCACCTCCTGGCAGCAGTATGGAGCACTAGAACCCGAGATAACCTCAGAAACGATACTTCATCCGTAATTTATTACAAATGTTCCCATTATCATAACTCTGAAAAAAAAAATCAACCTCCCTAAACCTCAGCCTCAAAAAACAAATAAGTAACAGATGTGGTTTTGTAAGCTATAAAAACGTAAAGTGTTTTAACATCGTATTCCCAAACCAGAGTTCCAAAAAAGCAGAATCTTGATCTGGAGCAAAACCTCTAAGCTTCTGATGCTTAATGAATACATAACATTACTACGAACTTTTGGTGCATAATGCCCCATAATCCATAAAAGCAAGGATAATACCTATTTTAGTCACCATTATCTTATCTAGCCCAATAGTAACTATTAATAGCTCATTTTTATCGAATAATTACAATGCTAAAGATGAAGTTTTAGCCCTTAACAAGGGCTTTTATTTTATCCTCAAAAAACCTAATGTGGAGGATATTTTAATTATATTTTACAAGTAAGAAAATAGAGACACAATAAAGAAAACAAAGGCCATGGAGCTAGGAAGCGGTACAGCTGAGAATCAATTCAAAGCAGTCTCCTCTCAGACTGTCACTCTTCACCAGACGCTTTGAATGATTTTGCTACACTGTCTCTTAGAATCTGACACTGAAATTTTTCAGTCAGTGAAAAAATAAATGTCCATCTTCCCACTACCAAATACTCATAGTTAATGCTGTATCAGGCACCAGCCTCTCAAAAGAATATAAGCACCCAATGAAAACAAAGATTAAATGTCACTCTCCCTCTCCTCCAACCACATCACTCCACCTACTTTTGGCCTGTTTTATTTCCCTTCACTTGTCAAATGGCTTCTTCCCCTTACTCCAGAAGACTTTCACAAATTTTTAACCTCAGGCAGGGTGCAAAGGACAGAAGAAAAGTACACTTTCAAATCATTATTTCCTCATACCGTTGAAGAGACACCCCCTAACTTAATTGTTTCCACTGTGGTCCCCGCATCTTCGACAGCTGTCTTCTTCTCCGGAGGCATGGATGTGCCTGGCTCTCCAGCTGCTCTTTTATTTCCAATTCCTGACATCTTGGCATAAGATGATAGCTGTTTTTCTGGAGAGAAAATAAGGGAGAAACTGAAATAAAACATGCAAAGAGAACAATAAAGAGAGACCACCTAAAGACAGTAATTTTTCTGGTCGACCCTTTAATCTGGATCCCTTAATTTTACAAGAAGCACAACCCTCCCCAAATTCTGATTGGAAAGGAAAAAACTAAAACGTGGAGTAAGCATTAAGGCAAGATTTACATGACTACAACTTTCTGAATAGGATGCTGATAAGAAATAAGGCACTGAACAAAGAGTGAAGAGACCAAGAACATCTTTCAGGAGTTTTCCCTTCCTGAAATGCTAGAATCAGGAAAGGAGAGTTTGATTATAAGGGATGTTCATTCTACGGTGTTGGAACAATCACTGAATTGAAAGAGATCTGGGAACACTAATACAGGACATGCCAATTATCATCTCAAGACCTAGATAAGTAGTAACTACAGTATATAATTCTATGTTTATTACAGGATTTGAATGATATAATTAAAGAAAGACCTTAGCACAACGCTGGATATAAACTAAGTATTCTAAAACACCAGCTGTCCTTTTAACGTTTATAGTGTCTGCCCTACTTCCACATGTTCTCCCAACTATTTTGTGCAAGCCTCGGTAAATTAGATGTGGATGCAAATCCCAGTTCTAACGCTTACAGAGTCGTGTCGCCCTGAAAGAATTTGCCAAGAGCTTCACTTTGCTCATCTGCACAATGAAGGCGAATGTATTTTCCGTCTGCCCTACCTGTCTCCCAGGATTTCGGAGCTCAAAGGAGGAGAAATGGATGCTAAAGCACTCTGGCGACTTCAGGAAGGAACCCTGCTACCACGGAGACTACAAAGACTACTCTGCTTCCAATTCAAGCTCCAGGAGAGAGGTATCGGCGTCAACAGCATGAATGGGACCTCGCCTGGAAAGAGAGGAGACAGAAACCCGGCAAGGGCCGCAACCTGACTCTCCAGAAGCCATGGACTCCAGCCTCAGCACAGCTAGCTGTAGGCCCGGGAGATGGGGGCCCCAGAACCAGAGAGGGTAGGTTCCCGAAGGCCCGGACAGTCCCGTCGCGCCCGAGGCATTGATCTAACCTGGGTTCTTTTAACTCGCGCTGCCCAGAAGCAGAACGCGCGGCAGTTGCTCACCTAGACCAAAGCAGCAGGGTGGCTTTTCACCCTTGACCCGCAGGGAAGACTGGGCAAAGCTTCCGGGAGGCGGAGCCAGGCAGAGGAAGAAGGGAAAGAAAAGAGGAAGTCGCTTCAAGCTCGCTGGCGGCCTGGGCGGCCTGGCCGGGCGGAAGTGACGCGAGACCAGGGCGCGGAGGCCGCCTCTCCCGGCTCGCTGGGACGGAGCGGGAACCCCCCCAGGCTAAAACCTCGGGGGGTATCCGGGCCTCCTGTGTTCCTTGTTGGAGAGCCCCTGGCTCCTGTTGATTGGTGGCGGTTGCGACTGCGATCTTGTTTTTCCACGGAGTTGAAGTGCATTGTTCGCCCGTTACGGGGTCAGCCGAAGCTCGTCCAGGCTGCCTTTTGGCGGACAGACCGGTTAGTGGAGCAGAAAAGAACTAGTTCCAGACATCTCATCACAAGGTTACCTCCAGAGCTCGTTCGGGCTGAAATGAACAGTTCTGAAGAGATTCTGAGGGATTTGATGGATTTCAGGTCTTGTAGAATTTTCTTACAAGGAAGTGTATTTGGCTGTGTCTACACAATATAATCACTGGGGGAGTTTTGGTCTCTCTAGAGCCTCGATAAAGGCGCTTTAAAAAAAAAATGTTCCTCTCATGTCACCCCATCTCCACGCCCTAGATTCTAATGTGTAAACAGGATTGACTGCTAACTTGTGCTTTGTGCTTCAAGGAAATGAGAAATTCACCAGGGAATAGATAAGAAATGCAAATAAATATGGGACTCTAAGATCTGATCAAAGACCAATGCAAGCTAATTATGCATTGGTCTTTGACAAACTTGTGATTTTCCATTCAGTTAAACTAAATATATTTTAATGATATGGGAAATGGAATTTACTATTTACCTTAAGACAGTCTTTAAGATGGAGACGAAATCGGCTTCCCCTAAAAATGGAATCAAGGGGGGACTAAATGGAAACAGGAATAAAATCCTGGTTCAGTTCTGTTCTGTTAAGAAGTTGAAGGAGGGGGAATGGATGCTGGGTAGGCAACCAGTAATGTCCAATAGACTTAACTAGTATCAATAATTGATTTATCACAATACAATACTCAAGTATTCAAATGAAAACTACAGGGTGTCTCTTACAAAGTTGCCAATCATAGGGAAAATGGGAAATTATATCTAAATGTACCTTTATTTACAAATTATTCATCACAAATTTTTACAAAAAATCAGTAATCAGTCCAACCTATCAATAAAAAGCTGTATGCTTTGCAGAACTGTAATAAACTACCTAATGGCATCAAATAAAGAACCAGAAATAAAAGAATGATTGCTATATCTTTTTTTAAAAAATGGCATCTTTGGCAAAAAGATCAATCCACATTGGATTTCTAGTAGTTTGAAGACTTTTGTCCCTGTACCTGCTAACTGGTGAATAAAGTATGATGGTGAACACTGGGAAAATGAATTCATTGTGCCTGGTACTCCTGGTACTAGAACACCTTTTCTAGCCTAGGAGTAATTAACTGAGTCTGAATGGACTTCATTGGTGATGGAGAACCTGTGTTTGGGGATCCACCTGCTGGAAAGCATGATATGATGATATGAGACAATGACAGTCATGCTGGGATCCTCCCTCCTTTGGCTGCTCCACTCTTTTTTTTTTTTTTTTTTTGAGACGGAGCCTCAAGCTATCCCCCTGGGTAGAGTGCCATGGCATCACAGCTCATAGCAACCTCCAACTCCTGGGCTCAAGCTAGTCTCCTGCCTCCGCCTCCCAAGTAGCTGGGACCAC
>CAUYQV010172305.1:0-10643 GCA_963574575.1 Galagoides demidoff | reverse complement strand
CAAGCTATCCCCCTGGGTAGAGTGCCATGGCATCACAGCTCATAGCAACCTCCAACTCCTGGGCTCAAGCGAGTCTCCTGCCTCCACCTCCCAAGTAGCTGGGACCACAGGCGCCCGCCACAATGCCCGGCCATTTTTTGGGTTGCAGCCATCATTGTTGTTCGGTGGGCCGGGGCTGGGGATTCGAACCCACCACCTTAGGTGTACGTGGCTGGCGCCTTAGCCAATTGAGCTACAGGTGCCAAGCCAGGTCTTCCATTTTCATCAGAGTATTGACCCTTACAAAGGCAAAATATCCTAATTTTTAAAAAAAAATTTCTGATTAATGTCAGGGTATAAATAACTAGGTTACCATGTTTGTTCTCATTAGGTAGAGTCCCTCCTCTAGTTGTGTCCTGCACCCAAGAGGTATGCCATATACTAATTTTTTCTGATGTTGGAAATACAATAGGTATTTCTCCTTTTTGCTATTGCTGCTTAGTTGAGGCTAAGTAGACAGAATTTTCGCAGGTAATCCAGTTGTGCTGAGTGGGAATGACTCTTGTTGCTCACTAAATATCTGAGTGTAGACAAGGACAGATCTAGAATTGAAATTAAGTAGGCCACACAGCCTTAAGGCTAGTACCTTCCTCCAACTAAGAATGGTTCAGGAGCATGCTGACCTTGGGAGATAGGGTATTGGTGGCCTAAGAAACCTGGTCCTAGTTACTACTGGTTGGCAAGGTCCTTGGCATGCTGGGTTTATCAGTGACTGACCCAAGAATCGGATATTTCTTTCATCTTTCTCCTACAGGTATTCATAGGTTATGCCTAGATTGGGTCTGACTAGGCACTCTTTAACAGGCCCCCAGATGTGGATCATACTGCTAGGTCTAGTCCCCAAATGGAAACTTCTTAAGAGAATGGTACTCCTGTTCTATCCATCTCTAGGATTTCTTTTCTACCTTGCATTGTTACCTGAAAGAAAAGAGGCACCCCCAAAAGCCTCTAAACCTCACTCAGAGTCCACCTCAACCCCAAAGAAGGAGAGTACAGCCTTATGATAACCAGAGCAGGTGCCACCAGCTGGCCTTGCTCACCTGATTGACAGTAGCTCCCACAGAGCCTTGCAGTACCATTTGAAGCATCTTTGCATCAGGGGGCTCCTGGTTAATGGCAACTGCTAATTGCAGGGTCTTCTTCTTCATATCTTCAATGGCAACTTCGATCGGTGTCAGCACAAACTGAACATAAGACATAAATGTAGACAAGTCACTGTCTGGCCTCATATGCCATAGATGAACCTGGAGCTGTGACAGAGAGGGCACCTGCCTGGATTTGAAGAAGCAGCTAAGGAAAGACTTCCAGAGTAATTTAAAAGAATCCTTTTTTTTTTTTTTTTTTTAAGAGTCTCACTATGTCACCCTGGGTAGAGTGCCATGGTGTCATAGCTCATAGCAATCTCAAACTCTTGGGCTTAAGCGATTCTCTTGCCTCAGCCCCCCAAATAGCTGCCTGGCTAATTTTTGGTTGCAGTTGTCATTGTTGCTTAGCTGGTCTGGGCTGGGTTTAAACCCACCAGCCTCAGTGTATGTGGCTGGCACCATAACCACTGTGCTACGGGTGCCAAGCCAATTTAAAACAATCTTAATAGGTTAAGAAGAAAGAGCTTAACATTTCTTGAGTACTTATTATGTTCCAGGAATTTTACATACATTTGTCACTTATTCATTTCAACAACCTCCTTCTTCTGTGTTTTTTTTTTTTTTTTTTTTTTTTGAGACGGAGCCTCAAGCTATCCTGCTGGGTAGAGTACCATGGCATCACAGATCATAGCAACCTCCAACTCCTGGGCTCAAGCGAGTCTCCTGCCTCCGCCTCCCAAGTAGCTGGGAACACAGGTGCCCACCACAACGCCCGGCCATTTTTTGGTTGCAGTCATCATTGTTGTTTGGCGGGGCCTGGGTTGGGGATTTGAACCTACCACCTTAGGTATACATGGCTGGCGCCTTAGCCGATTGAGCCACAGGTGCCGAGCCTTCTCTGTGTTTTATAGTCAAAGGGAGATGTGTAAGGTAAAGTGAGCTGCACTAACGTGACACAGGTAGTAAGTGTGCAGGTCAGGATTCTATTGCAGTTATGTGTCTATTCAAACTTCACGTTTTTTTCTACATTGTCATATTTCCTTTCTTATTGTTGAACAAGTTACTTGACTTACTATTGGGAAAACCATTAGAAGCACAGCACTGAAGATTCTCTTTCCCATTTCCATTATAACATAAGGTTTTTGTTTGTTTTGTTTTGGTTTGGTTTTGAGACAGAGTCTCATTCTGTTGCCCTGGGTAAAGCGCCCTGGTGTCATAGCTCACAGCAACCTCAAACTCTTGGGCTTGAGCAATCCTCTTGCCTCAGCCTCCAGAGTAGCAGGGACTATAGGCTCCCGCCACAACACTTGGCTAGTTTTTCTAGTTTTAATAGACATGGGGTCTAATTCTTGCTCAGGATTGTCTTGAGCAAGCAATCCACCTGCCTCCTAGCACTCTTGGCCTCCCAGAGTGCTAGGGTTACAAGCATGAGCCACCATGCCTGGCCATACCATAAATTTTGACATCACTTATGCCTTCTCCAACTCACCCCTAAGGTTAATTCCTAGTAAATAGAATTCTCTTAAAGGTCAATGTAATTATTAATTTTATGCTGAGTTATGCGGGTTTAGGACTGGGCCCAGTGGCTCATGCCTGTAATCCTAGCACTCTGGGAGGCCGAGGTGGGTGGTTGCTTGAGCTCAGGAGTTTGAGACCAGCCTGAGCAAGAGTGAGACTTCATTGCTACTAAAAATAGAGTAACTAGCTCAGCGTCATGGCAGTTGCCTATGGTCCCAGCTACTTGGGAGGCTGAGGCAAGAGGATCTCTTGAGCCAAATGTTTGAGGTTGCTGTGAGATATGATGATGCCCTGGCACTCTACCCAAGGTGACAGAGTAAGACTCTGTCTCACAGAAAAAAAAAAGGTAATGCTGGTTTTGGGGGAGGGTCCTTTCTGAATGTTATGTGTGGAGTTTTATCCCCGCCAAATTCATATGTTGAAGTCCTAACCTCCAATACCTTACAGCGTGACTTTATTTGGGATAGGGTCTTGACAGAGATAATCAAGTTAAAATTAGTTATTAGGGTAAACCTTAATCCAATATGAGTGGTGCCCTCATAAGAAGAGGAAATTTGGACACAAGTGTGTATAGAGGGAAAATGATATGAACAGACACAGGGAGAAGATGGCCATCCACAGCCAAGGAGAGAAGCCTGGAACAGACCCTCATAGGCCTCAGAAGAAACCAACCCTGCCAACACCTTGATTTCAGACTTCTAGCCTCTAGAGCGTAAGACAATACATTTCTACTGTTGAAGCCATTCCATCTGTAATATTTGGTTATGCAGCCCTAGCAAATAAATATACTGAAGTTTTTAGGGAACTACAGATGGCCAAAAGTTTTAAGAATGCTCTTTGGTGCCATAAGTTTATTAATTTATTTTTTTTCATGAGACAGATTCTCTCTATGTTGTTCTCTGTAGAGCACTATGGCATTGTAGCTCACAGCAACCTCAAACTCATGGGCTTCAGTGATTCTCTTGCCTCAGCTTTCCAAGTAGCTGGAACTACAGGCACCTGCCACAACACCCAGCTATTTTTTTTTTTTTTGGTAGTTGCCATTGTTGTTTGGCAGGCCTGGGCTGGGTTCGAATCCACCAGGCATGCCCTGGTGCATGTGGCTGGCACCCTAGCCTCTGAGCTATAGCACTGAGCCACCATGAGTTTATTTTTGTGCTATGATCAACATGTTTCCATGTTCAAAGTCTAAATAATAAGAAGTACAGGAGGTATCTTCTAAACCTACCTCCCCTTGACTGGGTCCCTAGGTCAGGCTTCTTCCACCCTCTGGGAGACCCACACTCTGATGCAGTGACTTTGCTGAACACTAGCTGGTAGGCAGCTCTCCAGTTAGCTCAGCCACTTGTGCTCTGCTGATGAGGTGTAGCTTCTCCATAATTCACCTGTGTTTGTTCACCACCTCGATTATGCCTGTTATGCTTGTTATTTTAATGACCTAATCTAATTAAATCATGTATAAACCGATAACCCATAGGTGTGGAAAGAGAAAAAGTTGTTTCTACCAAAACTAAACGGAATGCTTGAGCATTACAAAAGTGAGTTGCTATAAAAATTCCTGTCATATTAGGTGTGTACAAGCCAACTGCAAAAGGCTAGGGGAAAAATTATAAAAATCCAAAAGGCTTTTGATTTCCTGTTGCTTAACAAGGAACTTTAAGGCCTTATTCTGCTTTACAGAAAACAAACAAAATGCTGAATTGTGATCAGCCAACCCATCATCACAGAGAAGTTTGTGGCCCTCTATAAAAAAATGCCAAATAAATGTACATGTATTTTTTTTTTTAAGAGACAGTCTCACTTTAGTGCCCTCAGTAGAGTGCTGTGGCATCACAGCTCACAGCAACCTCCAACTTTTGGGCTTAGGCAATTCTCTTGCCTCAGCCTCCCAAGTAGCTAGGACTAAAGGCATGGGCCACAATGACTGGCTTTTGTTGCATTTTGGCTGGGGCTGGGTTCGAACCTGCCACCCTTGGTATATGAGGCTGGCACCCTACCCACTGAGCCATAGGCTCCAACCCTATATGTATGTGTTTTAAAGAAAAAAGAAATATTTGAAGCGGCGCCTGTGGCTCAAAGTAGGAGGGCGCCGGTCCCATATATTGGAGGTGGCTGGTTCAAACCCAGCCCTGGCCAAAAATTGCATACACACAAAAAAAATTTATGGCATGTATAATCCTGAATGATTCTATGGCTAGAGACTTTCTTGACCAGTCCTCTTAAAATGAGTATGGTCTTGAAAGCAAGAGATAGTGACTTAAAAAATAAATAAATTGAGTATGGTCTTCTATTGAACATAGAGGTCTTTCCTGCCAATGCATAAATGAAGAAACTAACTATAATTTGCTTGTGGAAAGTCACAGGAGGAAATAGGCACTAGAAGCCAGTTGGTCAACTCGTCTACCTGGCGTGGTATCCTTCCTGCAGCTCACCACCAACTCACTGGGGCTGTACATTTGTTTTATTTATTTATTTTTTGAGACAGAACTTCAAGCTATCCCCCTTGGGTACAGTGCTGTGGCATCACAGCTCACAGCAACCTCCAACTCCTAGGCTCAAGTGAGTCTCCTGCCTCAGCCTCCCGAGGAGCTGGGATCACAGACACCTGCCATGATGCCCGACTATTTTTTTGGCTGCAGGTGTCATTGTTGTTTTGGCGGGCCCCAGGCTGGATTCGAACCTGCCATCTTAGGTGTATGTGGCTGGCGCCTTAGCCACTTGAGCCACAGGCGCCAAGCCGGGGCTGCACATTTGTGGGTCCTTTCCCTAATAATTAACAACATATGTATATTTGAATCACCTATGGGCTTTTAAATATATAAAAAAATTATATAAAATATATAAAATGTAAATATGTACCTGTTCATAATTAGAATATAAATATATTAAACATTATAATTAAATATGTCAACATTATACTAAAGGTATAACTTTAAAATATTAAATATTTAATATAAACTAGTGCTACAAAATACGTAGCTGCCTACATGGGATTCCTGGTACCATGAGAGTGAAAGGATAATCACATTGCCCTATTTCAAGTCTGTCCCTCTTTGTTTTCACTCTTAGCCTGCCATGAAGGAGAGTGCAGGTTTCTGTGTCTTCCTGGGAGGTCACCCAGGTCACCCGTCCAGTGGTGGCCATTCCCTTGTGGGAGCCATTACCTCCTCCTTCTGGATGACACTGATCCTGGTCTTGATGTAGGGGAAGGCGTGCATGGTGGTCAGGACCGTGTTCCTTCTGTACTGCTCCTGCAGCTCTCCCCGAGGCCGTCCCTCCAGGGTGAAGGGGGTGGTGTACATGAACCTTCTCAGATTGAAATTCTTCTCAAAGTAGGTGACCCGGTCTTTCATCTCATACTCATCAAAGTAGGGCTCCACAAAAGTGATCTGTATGTAGGCCTGTGGCAGAAAGGGCGAGGGAAGGAGATGAGCCATTCTGCAAGGCCCCGGAGGGGCATGCTGGAACACAGCGCAGGGCGCCGCCCCTCCCAGCTCAGAAAGCTGCAGACATGGCGAGCAGCGGGTGAGAACTCAGCCGGCTGCCAGTCCTTCTCCACAAGCCCAGGGAGCCAAAGGACTCTGAGCAGGAGAGGACAACGTGCCTGTGGGAGAGGCAGGTGCACTGACTGCCCCCCTCCTAGCAGAGCAAACTGATCCAACAGAAGCCTTGGTGTGAGAGTTTGCAAACTGCTATTTGCAAGGCAAAAACTTTCCTTTTCGGGGTGACTATGACCACTGCATGCTTATGAAGCCAAACTAGAAAAATCTAACGATAACAAGTATTGGCAAGGACAGAGAGCAGCTGGGACTTCTGTACGTGAACAGTAGGAAGGCAAAACGTACAGCTACTTTACAGAACACCACCTGCAGTTTCTTATGTAGTTCAGTTGCACTGACCAACAACCCAGCAATCCGACTCCTACAGTGTCCTCAAGAAAACATGTGTCCATACAAAAACCTGCATGCAAATGTCTACGGCAACATTATTCATAACAGAATGAACTAGAAAGAACCCAAATGTCCTCTGATAAAAAAATGGTGGCACGTCCACACAACAGAACACCACCCAGCTACACAAAGGAACAAACCGTTCCAACAGGGGTGAGTCTCAGATGGATCATGCTGAGTGAAAAAAGCCAGACTCCAAAGGCTGTAGGATTCCACTTATTTGCTGTGTGATAAGATTTGGAAAAGGCAAGCCTACAGAGAGGGAAAGGCAGACCAGTGACTGCCAGGAGCTGAAAGTAGAGAATGACTTCAAAGGGGGGCAGGGAAGCATTTTGGAGTGATGGACCTATTCTCTCTCGATGGTGGTGCTGGTTACGTGCGTTTGTCAAAATTCACTGAGCTAAACATCAAAATAGTGAATTTCACTGAATATTTGTGGGTCATTACAAAACTTTGGAGATACACAAAAATCAAGAAATGATAGAGGATAGAAACAAACGAAGCCCTCCCAGCAACTCCAACAAGCCTGGCAAGCTGAAACTTCAGGGGTGAATCAGAAAGGAACCTGCCAACTGTGTTTCTAAGTGAAATAATGGACTATAACGCTCTGTCTTAAAATTTTTGTAGTGACCTCCTTACTTCATTTAAACACCTCTACCCCGGCTTCCACATACACATGCAGAGTGAAGAGGGTACTTATTAAGGAAGAAGTCCTCTTTAAAAAACAGGGTGACTGTGAGCACAGACAGTAGGACACCCACTCACGGAAGGGGTGGGTGGGGCCACTGACCTCAGACTGTAAATCGCTATTTAGCATAATGAAATCTGGTTGTGATTTTGGATTAGACTCTCATTCCAAGCTCTTACACCTACTTTGGGAACGTTAAAGGAGGGGAAAAGAACACTCTGTGTCAGGGAGGTCACTGGCGATTTTATATAGCCGTGCTGGGCACAGATCACTGTGGGCACATAGACAATCCTATCTTCCAAGGACCCCAAACATTTCTGTCTGAAGCTTTGTTCAACTCTTACCACAGACATTGCTTTCAAACCTAGGCTACGAAATGTATCTTTAGCGAGCAAGTGTTCTGAAAGATGTAGAAAAAAATAAACTCTTAAATTTGGCAATTTCTTTCCCGATTGCATCATTCTCATAATACCCTAGAAGACAGAACTGAAGAAGAGTTTGGGTCTATTGTTTTATAGGTTTTCCAGATGGCAGTTCGCCCTCCGTTCCCTGGGCCCTTAATAATACCTTGCACTTGCATTATTTCCAGCAGAGAAAGCTTATGCATGAACATAGCTGTGTGTGGCATGGCTGGGCAGGCAGGTATCGCCCTGGGGAATAAAGAATATGTCTGGTTCTTGTTCCTGTGTCCTGGCACAGAGCTTCAAAAACTGGGAATTTCCTGAGTGATAGGTGTACCTTTGTTATGCTAATGAGGGGACTCTAGGCAGGCCCCTAGACAGACTTAGGATGCCAAGAGGTCATCAAAAAGACCACTCATGCATTAGAAACTTGGAACTTTGGGCTAGCCTCACCTCCATAGAGAGGAGAGGGGCTGGAATCATGCCTGCGTAAGGAAACCCCAACAAGAACTCTGGACACTGCAACTTGGTGGTGCTTCCTGATTGGTGGACATGTTGATGTGCCTGGATTTCAGGGGAGAGGGCACAGATCTTATCCTCTGTGTAACTTTATATAAAACTGTAAACAGAAGTATAGTACTTAGGTGAGTCATTTCACTGAATTATCTAATTTGAAGGTGCTGTAGAAACTCCCGAATTTGTAGCTGGCTGGTCAGAAGTGTGGTTGGCCCAGGAGCTCCCCTTGAGCCTGATGTTTGAAGTAAGGGCAGCCTTGAGGAGGACTGAGCCTCTAACTTGTGGGTTGGAGCTAACCACGGTGTTAGCATTAGAAGCTACTTCAGTACACCCACTCTGGGGCAAATTGGACCATGTGCCTGTGAGAAAGGGAGGAAACAGAAGCCCAAGCCTGTTGCATCATTCCCTCCACAGCACAGGGATCCTACACTTGGCTAAAAGGAATGCTTGCAGCCTAAAGAAGAGTGCCACAAGATGCTGTTGGAGAGTCTGCAACTTTTAAACATGTTTTAAATAGAGACTTTAAAGGCAGTAAAGAGCAGTGATTAGCAGTATGGGTTCAGGGACAACAGACCCTAAGTTTGAGTACTGGCTCTTCCACTTGCATGATCTTGGAAAGATGCAGGCCCTTTCTTAGGCCTCAGTTTTCTCATCTGTAAAATAGGAACAACAAAACCTACTTGGAAGGACTGATGGAGGATGAAATGAAACGATGTATGTAAAGGGCCTAATTCAGTTCCAGACACACAGTTGGTGCTTAATAAACAGTAGCTTCTATTATGATTCTGGTGTTTGAATATGTTTTTCTTTAAGATTTGGCCACTGTTTTGTATATGAACCCTAGACAAAAATGTTTGGCTGCATTTAAATGACTTGGAAATCCAGATGGAAGAGGTCATTTTGTGTTCTCAGGATAGGAAAAAGGGATTTAGAGCCTGATGATTAATTTCTGCTTTTTAAAAAAATACCTTGTTTGGATCCAACTTGCTTTTGTCCACAGGAGCGGAGTCTTTTATCACTTCCACAAATTCCGCGCCAAAACACTGACCATAAAATCCCTAGGTAAGAAGAACCGACAGTTTGTAAAGGTTAGTTTCACATCATGCAACTCTTTGTCTTCTCAGAAGCGACATAAAGTTTGGAACAAGTGCAAGGTAGAATCTGCTCATTGATTAGTGAGAGTCCCTCTGAGCTAATGAGCAAAGTTCAGCATTTCCTGAAACAGAAATAAAAATATAAGGAAGTTCAGCACTGTCAACTGATACACACTTCCCTAAAATATATGTGCTTGCTTCTAATTCAACCAATATCATCATATTTCCTGAGGCATCTCCTGGGGTATTAGGCTCTTTACTTCTCACTTTTTGTACCCAGGGAACTTGGAGGTCCCCAGGCTTCTTATGTTGTGGCAAATTACAGTGCATGAGAAGACAAAAATACATGCCTTTAACTCTAAGTAGGGACCACGTTTAGAAAACCAAGCAGTCTGGAGAACCAGTTGCTAGTTCTCTTTCTCACATGCTGAGTCACTTTGGGCAACTCACTCAGCTGCTCTGGGTGATGGTTTCTTTGAGTTAAGTAAAGATAAAAGTCTCTTGTCTTGCTGGGCATGGTGGGTTAGAGCAAGGAGTAATTAGGAAACACAAGGGTTTTAAGTCTTACAGTTTTAATAAGAGGGCATACATTGAAATAGATACAATAGCGAGAAGCATAGGAACGAATCTTTGGTTAACTGTCAGAAGGTCCGCAGACCCCAGTCCCTCAGCCCGAGAGGGATTTGCTATGGAAGCACCCTGTGACTTTCTTCCTGTGTTTGGTCTTTGGCCCTTGCACCCTCTGTTTCTTTTTCCTAATGTTTCTCTAGGGTGTTAATCTTTGCTCCATCCTTTTAGCCTTTCTTCCAAAGAACCTGCCACTCTTTTCTGTTACAGTGTGGACCAAATGTCAACAGCAAGTTGGAGTTGGGGCTGGTCAAGTAGCTCTCTATCAGAATGGAAGATGCTGTCCAGTGACACCAAAAGGATGGCCACACCATTTTCTTTTTTTTTTTTAATTTTTTTTTTTTTTATTGAATGGTAACTATGTACATTAATGCACTTCTAGGGTACAGTGTGGGGTTTTCACATGCAATTTGAAATACTTTCATCAAACTGGTCAACACAGCCTTCATGTCATTTTCTCAGTTATTGTTTTAAAACGTTCACATTCTACTCTTAGAAAGATTCACCTGTACCCCTGTAAGAAAAACCTCAGAAGTGATCCCTCCAATCCCCCTCCCTCCACCCTTTTCCCCCTCCCTTCCCCCTTCCCCCTCCCCATATTCTTAGGCTATTTGGTTATAGCTTTCATATAAAAGGTATAAATTAGTTTCATAATAGGGGTGTGTACATTGGATACTTTTTCCTCCATTCTTGTGATACTTTGCTCAGAAGAACATTCTCCAGCT
>CAUYQV010172302.1:0-21424 GCA_963574575.1 Galagoides demidoff | reverse complement strand
AAAAGGTCAGATTTAGGCGAGATGAATGGTGGGATCACACTTATGGTGCAAAATGCAAGGGTACATGTAGGATCTATTAGTATAGAGTATAAATGTCTTAACACACTAATTAAGTAAATGAGATGAGGTATATATTAACCAATGTGATAAAAGCATTCCTAATTCTATATGAAATCAGCACATTGTACCCATAAATTTTTTTTAATATGATAGAAGTGTTCTCCTACATTTTGTACTATTCAGTTTATAAGTCACTCTTTGTATTTTGAACTTTCATTCATCTGCAGCTTGTTTTTATATGTGGTGTAAATTCCGATCCAATTTTACATTTCTCCTTAGGAGCTACTTACATGAGTAATATCTTCTATCTAAACAATATTGTTTTCTAATCAGTAATTTGCGATTCTACTTTGTCATGAATGTCTCATGTTCGAATTGATTTCTCATTTGTTCAGTTAGTTCTCTACTCAGTTTCATTGATCTCTTTGTTCTTGCCCCAACATCAGCCTTTTAAAATTTTACAATTACTCTGCCTCTGCTACACACCCCTTCATTTACAAGGTGAGTCCTATAAGATTATCTCAACCTAGATTTTCTTTCAAAAAATTGACTTAATTATTCATAGAACTTTATTCTTCTATGGAATTTTAGAATAAGTATACCAAGTTCCTCAAGCATATTTTCAATTTTTATTAATGTTCATGGAATTTATCTTAATTAATGAATAATTGACATTTTTACAATGTTAACTCATCTTTTTCAACAAATTACTTACTTCTATGTCATTTTTCATGTCCTGGTCTCTAAAATTTTGATGTTTTCTAGTGGCCTTCCAAGCACAAGGGCAATATGAGTAGTGTGCTCAGGGGGTAGGCAAGGCCAGATTGTATTTTGTAGACAATTTAAAAGCAATAGTAAGATAAAAATAATGTGGTCCGCATTTTGTTATCACTGTGAACTAGCAAGTTTACATATTGACAGTGGTAATTTGTAATTTAAAGTGATTAATTCTTCTTTTTTTCTGTTTCGTACTGCAATATTGTCTGTTTTCTTATAACACCTGTATAACTTGAGTGATTCTCTGGAGGTAGCTCGTGAATGCAAATGCTCACTGTCTGACTTTCCCTTGCCCAATTCTCCAATTCGGTTCTCTTGCTTTCACATCTTCCATCAGATTTTGTCTTGCTTAAAATATTGTGTTTATTCTGCAGTTCTGGGGAGGCTCTCCTTTCTTTTACTTATAATACTGTTTTTTTTTCTTTTTCTAATTTAATTTTTATTAAATCATAACTGTCTACATTTCTAGGGTACAGTGTGATGATTTTATATACAATGTATACGCTTAAATCAAACAGATTAACATAACCATCACCTCATTTACTTATTTTTTGTGGTCAGACATTTATAATATACTCAGTTGTTTTGAAATGTACCCTTGCATTGTGCACATTAGGTGAGATCTAATAACCTCCCTCCACTTGTCCTCCTTCCTCTCTGCTCCTTCTGTCTGGACTAATATTTGTGTTTTATCATTTGTATGAATGTGTAGGTGATTATATATTGGTTACATAACAATATTGAGTACAGTGGATACATTTTTTCTCCATTATTGAGATACTTTATTAAGAAGAATATGTTCCAGCTACTCCAGGTAAGCATAAAAGATGTGACGTCTCCTCCTTTTTTATAATTCCAACAAAGGTCTGATAACTAGAATGTACAGACAACTCAAATCAATCAAGAAGAAAAGAACAACCCCATTTCTTTGTAGGCAAGAGACTTGAACAGAAACTTCTCTGAAGATGGGAGAATGGCCAATACACATATGAAAATATGCTCATCATCTTTAATCATCAGAGAAATGCAATTCAAAGCCACTTTGGGATATCATCTAACTCTAGTGTGATCAGCCCACATTACTTACAATACTTATTAGAGTTAATTCTGTTCTCAGTAGTAGCCAATGTATATTAGATGCCACCATTTCTCTCTTGTTCAACTTAAAGTATTTCCTTACCTATTCCTTTTATTTAACTTATACTGGTGCCTTTGTATCCTGATGTATTTTCATCTTCTCAAATCAAGTTCTTCTCATGGCTTTTTGCTCCAATTTTAAAAGCACCATGAATTTTTGCAGTATAGTGAGGATGAGAAAGAAATGATTCTAATATTTTCTTTTCATCTGTTTTAGATATATTTCAGAGGTATGTCTATCCTTGAGTCTTCAAGACAATGGGCCATGCATGTTCTTTGTGTTGGCTAGTTCAATTTTTTATCATTAATGTTATCTTTTTGCACTTTATATAAAGTGACCCTATCTGTATCCAGTTGTAGATAGAGAAATGAAGAGAGCGAATTGTCTTTAGCCTTCTTCAATTTGCACTTTAGATGAACCCTCTTATGCTATACACTGCTGACAAAAAATGATGTACAGAAATATTCATTAATTTTCTAGTAACTGGAAAGCACCCTGGACTCTATTCTGTGAATTCTTAGTAGACAGATATAGGATCATCTTCTACCCTGTTATCTTACTATCTGATACTCTGAACCAGTGAAGTATACAGCATAATACGATGCCTAGCATGGCCTGCGTGCTGGAACCCATCCTGTTCAGGAGAACACTGTCGAAGAGGACTTAAGTCAGAGAACGTAATGGAGTGTCTCTAAGTTCTCTGCAACCCCTTCTCTGATCAACAGTGTGAACTCTAGCTGCCGAGTGCTGGTCTGTAGAATGGACGGTTACCAGTGCCGCTTGTGTAATCGTTACAATATTTGCTCACCTTCTAGTCACATTTCCATTTTTAGGCACTACTTCAAAAAATGGGACCATCATCTATTACTGATAACCTGGACTGAGGGACAAAAGAAGCGTGTTAAATTCAGAATTGCTTTTGCTTAGCTTTGATATTTACTCCTTGGCCTTTTCAGCATGAATGCCATGCTGTTTGCATAAGACTTAGGAAGTTCAAAATTGTATTTTGTTCTAGTAAAATGCTGTCGTATTGCTAAAGGAAAAAGTTTGTATGTTGAATATAATATTTACTAAAAATACCCACTTTTAATCACACATTACAATACTTAAAATCTTAGTAAAAACAAGAAGCATTTCATTATGTTCAAAAATAGTCCATTGAGTCAACAAATAGGAGACTTATGATCTCCCATATTTATTTGAGCAACATTGAGACACAATTTAATGGTAACATTAGAGGCACAGTTTTTGTCCATTCATGGTATAGAGTTGGTATTTTAGTTTGGTCTTTATCTCATTTCAAAATTATCTTTTTCTGTCTATAAAGTCTGTACATTAAAGTCCAAAGACTATCAATATTTATTTCTTATTTTAAGAAAGTTCGTTCATGCTTCCTTTTCCTATCTATGTTATCCACCACTCGACATCCCCACGTAATTTTCTGTACAATATTGATCTGATTTTCTTATGCCCCACCACGTTATTTAACCGATCATGCCATATAAGTGCTTCAAGTGCTCCTTATAAATTCATTAGCTGTTAGGAGGCCGTTTGCTTTCATTTCAATCATACATTAATTACTAATCAGTGATATTTTATTGACATCTTTCAGTTTGGTTTGCATTCCCCACTGAGGCCTTTCCAATTTGTTTTTTTAAGAACCCATCCAAGTTCAGTCATGCATTTATTTTGTAATGAAGCGAGAGAATAAATATGAAGGAAGTCTTCAATTTAGTTCATTTCTTTGCTCTTCCTCTCTTCTGGCTCATTTTCCTAGTAGAAAATTTTAAAAGAAATTTTCTTTATTCCTTTATATATCATCTATATTGTGAGAATATGTATCTTATCTTCTAATCCACAAATAATACATATTTCAGCTCTGCACCTGCCCTAGGCACCCAAATTAACATACAGAAAAGAAAAAAGGTCAAATATAAATCTGAAGAAGATATACAATACATAAGCTTAATCTTGGAATCATGCCTATGTTTTTAATTTAGAATTGAAATATGGTGGAAAATTATAGATTTAAGAGGTTTATATCATTAAAGCTATGTTCCTGTTAAGTTTACAATCGAACATTTTAAAACACTTTCACAAATATAGATACGTGACAGAATTTGAAATAAGTGAAAAATTGGGTGGATCTGATTTACTGCTCTAAGTCTCCATGAGTCAAGGACTGCTTGTCATTCCAGAAATAACCATCATTGACGCTTTCAGATCCTGGTTCAGAATAATAGCTACACTTATTCTGAATCTCAAGGCAGCCGTGCATAAATTGTAGAGAGCTCTCAGTCCTATTTCACAGACTCTTCAGATATATATTTTGGGAATGAGCACAAGTACATTTTTTATTTACATAATGTTGCTAACAAAAATGTAAAACAAAATTTGTAATAAATATTACCCTCAAACTGCAATAAAAAGTTAACACAATAATAAATAACTCATAGTGATATTTTATACCTCCATAAAATGTCCATCTGCTTTCCAAATATAAAATGTCTTCCAAACCCAGCCAAACAATATAAACTTTTTTTTTAAAAAATATCCTGAGTTTGAAATCACAGGTGCACTTTCATCTTGTTAGAAAGAAAGTCAATTTTTACCTTCATACATTCTCTGTACGGATGACATTCCCACCTCCTCTGTTTAGCTTGGCCTGACACTACCTGCCCTTTAACTCTCTCTGGAAGCTCCTTTCTTGGTGTAAATTTCTCATTTCAGCAATGAAGAGGCAGATTAGCTAGAAATGAAAAATACAGTCTCCTCTGACCCCCAATTTAAAAGCTGTAACACCTGGAGCAAGTTCTTAAACACCTCTCTATCTCATTCCCCACCACTGCATGGCGCTGATAGATCTAATTCATGGGGCTGTTCTGAGAATTACAATGTTTAAGGCCCAAGAAGCACTGGAACAGTGCCTGGCGTATAGTAATGCCCAGTACACGCGTCCCTCTTTGGTAATCATTTTTTTATGTTCTTCCATTATGTCCTGTACTTTCCCGCTCATCATAGTCACCACTCTGTCATTATTTGTTCAGTTGTTCCTTTTCCTGGAAATATCATAAGTCCCATTCAGGCAAAGAATTTTATCTCCCTGTATTTGCCACAGTACCCCAATGCATATTACAATTCCTAAGACAGGGCAAACACTTAAGGAATGTTAATCAAATAAATTAAATTTCTACTATGTCACAGGGATGGAGACAGGAATTTTATCCACATTATCTTCTAAAAACTTAGCAATAGCCAAGCAACAAAACAGCATTGTATTATACAATTAGGAGGTTGAGCCTCAGTCTGCATAGTGGTGTGCAAAAGCCCAGTCAAACTACAAATCAAAACTTCTTCACTCCTTCCTGAAAGAGGTCAAAAGAAACACAAAATTTAGAAATTAAGTTTTGGTACACGGTTGGGATTTCATTACTAATGTCTGGCTCATCATTTTCCTGAATGAAGACTTCTTTGAAAAAGCTGTAATAACCACCCCAGATTCTGACTTTGGACATGAGTTGTTTATCGTAATGGCACCTTCTTCATTTCATCTTTGTACCTTTTTGGCTTGGAATTCATTGCAAGTTTTGTGTATTCTGTTTCCTGTCATTATAATCTTGCTGCTCAATCACGTGATGCTACACTTTGTGATTGTGCCACGTTTTGCACTCTGCTTATCTCAGTCTTTTGACATTTTTTTCTGTTTTCTTTTTTGTTCCCCACTTTCCCTTGTGTTTGTATAATACTCTCTCTGAAGTTTCTTTGATCAAATTCACATTGAAAATTTTTAGTCCACTGGCATCCACATATTGGGAATAGGAAGAAACATTATCACTCATTAACATAAATTGTTTCACTGACAAAAATTTATATATCTTGCAAATATGAATTTAAAGTGTGTATATATACATATATAAAATAATCAGAATATATATGTATTTAATGTTATATTTGACTGTTATTTGTATATTTTTTAAAAGATACTTTTATGTTTTTAATGTTGTAACTTGTTTCATTATTATTTATTTGAAACAAAACATTCGTTATTAATGGTTGGTTAATAACTTAAAATATATTTTTTATTAAGTCATAAATACATAGATCATGTATACATTGATGCCTTTATGGGGTACAATGTGCTAATTTTATATACAATTAGGAATGCTTACATCAAACTAATCAAACTAGTTGCTATAGCCTTTACCTCATTTACTTAATTAGTGTGTTAAGACATTTATACTCTATCCTTAATACATTTGATATGTACCCTGGCCATATGAACCAGAGGAATGGTCCAACCGTTTACCCTCTTGCCATCGAATCTCCCCCCACCCCTCTGTTCCTCCTCCTTCCCCCTTCATCTCGGGCTATAGTTCTGATTTATCTTTCATATGAAAGTGTAAATATAAATTAGTTTCATAATAGTACTGAGTACATTGGATATTTTTTCTTCCATTCTTGAGATACTTTACTAAGTTGGATATGTTCCAGGTCCATCCACATAAACGTAAAAGAGGTAAAGTCTCCATCTTTTTTAAGACTGCATAATATTCCATGGTATATGTATACCACAATTTATTAATCCATTCATGGGTTTATGGGCACTTGGGCTTCTTCCATGCCTTGGCAATTATGAATTGAGCTTCAGTGAACAATCTGGTGCAAATATCTTTGCTGCAAAGTGATCTTGGTCTTTTGGATATACACCTAGTAATATTTCAATTCCAAAATAGGTTTGTGAGGGAAATAATTTAGCTATTCTTATACACACTTGAGTTTTCTGATTTTCTTCTATGACACTGTTGGTATGTTTCATACCTAAATTTTAAAAGCGCTTTTCTGACTTGAAGGTCACCATCCTTTCCACAATGCTACATTGAGTCAACAGTTTACAACTTGAAGTAACACTACTCTTCAGTTATTCACATGATTCCCACTAGCTCTTATCAGTGGTCAGTACTAACTACCAAATTCTCCCCAAAGAATTAGATATTAACAAATTTCCAAATAGGAAACTGAATTGCATGCATACAAGGAAGCTTGATTGGTAACATGGTCAGGCCCCTCTTTTTTGACCTTGGTGCCTGGACTGACACTCTGTCTTGCTGAGCTTGGAACAAGATTATATCCATGCCCAGAGCTTGTGAGATTCTGAGATACAGACAAACTAACAAAGGTGACGAAGCGGTGTACCACTGAGGAGATGAGATACTTGCATCGGTGTACCACTGAGGAGATGAAATACTTGCATCAGTCTTACTGGGCATCTTCTTCCTGTAGGGGACACTACCTGGAAAACCAAAATAAACAAAAAAAAAATTGTCCACCAAATACACCCTGGAGATTTGAATTTCATTTGTCATTTAAATTTATTTCAAAAGAAAAACCATCAACTCTGACAAATGATACATTTGATGGAGTATTGAAGAGAAGTTTTCCCGATGTTTGTAATGTGCTTTTAAGTGCATAAGATCGATTGACATATGGTTAGACAGAAGATGAATGGATCTATATATTGTCAAGCAAGCACGGTAAGAGCCCAGACTTCTCCACTTTGCAGTTTACCCATGGAACAAACAACTACTTGTACCCCCTAAATCTACTTGAATAAAAAGTGAAAAAAAAAAGAAAGTATGATAAAATATTAATGATAAAATCTAAATGGTAGGTGTATTGGTGTACTATAAAATTATAACAATTTGGCTGTAAATTTGAAAATTGTCATATTAAAATACTTTTTGAAGAGTTTTTATGGAGATTATGAAATCAAAACCATCAGGGTCTGACAGTTCAGTATTCCCACTGCCACAGGGGCTATTCTTTCTAGAATTCATGAAACTTTTTTTTATCCATATAGTTAATTTCCTTCACAAAACACCTTTGTGCTGAATGCACGGCTATTACTCATGTATTTCTCAACTGTCCTCTGGACTGCTTTGCAATTGCATCAAAAACAAACTTAAAGTATTATTTATATGAACAAGAAATAACAACTAAGAAACTTAAGTTCCAAAAGCATTGAGTATTGTTGTATCTTGGTAAAGATATTATAATGCCGGCCACATCATAAAACTTAATAAAATGGCCCACTGGATGTGTCTGTTGGTACCATTAAGTCTCTTCTCCCTTCTGCCATGATTTTCTTCCTCTTTCTCATTTGGCTTTCTGAAAATGGTCTGTGTTACTCAAGTAATTCCTCCCTTCATCTTGCATGTCTATGTGTTACAAAAAGGTATTGTACAATAGCATATTTTTGCTCATTTGTCTCCAGAATTACTTTGGTATATCATCTTCAAACTGTCCTTTATAAAATTAACATAAGGCCACAAGGTGGGCACTTTGGTAGGGAACTGAACACTGCAAAGGTCCGGGCACTGTATACCAAGTACATTCACATGTCCCACCGCTGTTTCCTAGCTCACTTTCTTACAATTGCTTACTACTCAGTAGCCAGGTAGCTGAAGGTCATACGGTTTCTTCATTGCTCCTACATATACTATGATGCTAATGACACCTAAGGTTGACTTTTGAGATATCCTCCAAATCCAGACTTTGTGGGCCAACTGACCAGTGTCCCAAAGCAAGAAACTAACTCAACTTGTGACATGGGGATTAACTCAATGTAAGAAGACAGTTTCTGTTTCTTGAATTCATGCCCAACTCCGTCAGCATACCTAATTTCTCTAGACCTTTGTTTCTATACTATCTTTAAAAATCCTGATCTCAAAATCGTCATGTTGAGGGATTTGAAAAATTCCTTCCACCTGCTGGCATGGTGCCATGCGGTATTAAACTCTCTGCTGCAACCACTGTTGCCTCAGTGGACCGGCTTCCTCTGGAGCAGTGGGCGGGGCTGGGAGCCTGGGTGGCAGCAGTCTTATCCTTTCTCTGATTTCTCATCAAACTGAGCTTCTGGATGGCATACGTAGTAAGATGATCATTCCATTCCCTCTATGATGGTGACAAATATGTATTATGTCTCATATCTCATATAAATATTTAAATTCATTAATGCTGTCAAAATAGTAAAATTCTGATATATCTTTTTGCTTACACTATCAATAGCTATTTAATCTATTTCTAAAGATACTCTATTCTTAAAAGAAAAGGTTAGTTCTTGTACTAGAATGAATTATTTTCCTCATAGAGATAAATTGTTTCATTTTGACTTATTTATATTACCTTTGCTTTTTAGCAATAACCCTAGAAAACCTTTTGATATTTGAAAAGGAGGTTAAGAGAATGGATTTTCTTTTCTGGTGTCTGTAGATAAAATTTAATTTTCAATTTGAGATATATAGCCACTTGTCAAAGCTTTTAAACACCTAGAAAATATATCACAATAAAGCTAGCATCAAAAATATAGCATAAAATATTATTTTTCTTTTGTCAACACTATAAAAGTAATTTATAATCAGTTAAATTGATAGGGAATTCTGACTTCCTTATACAAGAAGAAGAATTTTTATATGAAATATAGTATTATGATTAAATTCTTTTCTGTGTGAATTAAATATTAGAATTCCACTGCAATAATATTTGTATCCAAGTGAATATTAGTCAGCTTCCCAGTGTCAACTTAAAGACTGTGGTTTATGTGGCCAATATTAAGATTAATTTGTTTATCTTTACATACCATTCATTGAAACGATCACTTAGTATCTTTGATTCAGATAATCTGTAGTTCAATAAAAGCATATCTAAATTTAAATTCTGTTTCACACTTTTCTTAATCAAATCCAAGTCCTTATTGTAACAAATAATCACAGACACATTTAATACTATTACATGTAAAATACAATAAATGCGAACCTGTTAAACACAAATAGTCATATTCCAGAACTCTCTATAAATCATAGATAATAAAGATATTTGTAGTAACCAACTAAACGCACTGAGACAGCATCAAAGAAGCTACATTGCTGCTGGTTTGTAAGTCCACCACTGAGTTCATTCATGTCTGCCATTCTTAGGCTTTAGAAAGCTAAGAATACTAAGAATATTTTTTTTCATGATGGGTGTAAGATGCTCTTTGTTGTTCTAAACCATATTTTATTTTTTTAACTGGAGGGTAGGCTTACATTGTGAATTCAAAAGCATCTTTAGTCTATAATATGCTTGATTCCAAGTATTTCAAATACATGGTAGTAATATATGATAAAAATACTCTATTGTAATAAGTTCTTGGTTTCAAAGTGCTTTCCTATTCTCACATTAAGTCCGTTACTCAGGAGTATTTTGAGCAAAACTTAGGGGATGAAACGCCGTAACAGCATTTATATCCATTCTCACTTATCCTTAATTTTATACCTTTTAAAAAAAGATTAAAACAAATGCCTGCCTATAATTGCTGATAAACTGTAGCTGTCATAACTATTTAATATGACTCCGAATCATTCTTACTATGAGTGTTTCTGACTCACTGTAAATCTGTTCTTTCAAGATTGATTTTGAAACTTCCTAAGAAGATTAAGACCTTTTCTAAAACTTAGCCCTGCAATGTAAGTGACATTTATCTCCTCTAAAATAGTTTCAACACCCAAATAGTATAAGTAAAATAAAACAATGATACTTAAAGAATCATCTCTTGTCACGGCAAGTTTTCATCCTTTTTGCATTTTTCCTGAAAAATCAAGAATTTATACCGATATGTATCATGCTAATAGGCAACATTTCATATAATTAGAAATTTCTAGTTTATACTGTTCTTTTAGTGAAGAAGATTAACGTACCTCTTTCCAAGGCAAACATACTCAATCATCTCATTTTATATTTCCAAGTGAGTTGACTCGATCAGAATCGGAATTTAAATCCCATTGTTCAACTTTGGCAAGTATCGATTTTATTTTTATGTCCAAAAATCATGTACAAAATTTTACACCATAATGTCCCCTCAAAATAGGATCATGAATTAAAGTTTACCTTTGATTTTATAGAGAAAGTGTTCTATCTACTTTTTAGATGTATTATTTTTGAGGATGAATATTATATGAAATAATATTAATTTCATATAATTAATTAATAATATTAATTTATTGAAATAAATAAATTTATTTATTTAAATTCAGGTTAATGTAAGGGTACACATGTTTAGGTTACATCATTTTCATTTGAAAGGTAAAGTTCAAGTCATAGTTGAGCCCTTCACCCATGGAGCATGCTGAATACCCTCACGTTTATTAAATTGTTCATATGAAATACCCAGTTTTCTACCAGTGTAAAAAATGTGATGAATTGATATATACAAAACATATCAATGTATTAGTGATAGTAACTCTAGAAACTTGCTTACGAGTTCAGAAGCACTGATTATGGTGCAGAAGATTAAGTATATAATGGGAAACACACACACACATATATACAGTGTGTACACACATATGTACTTGTTATCAATTTTTATGGATCACCTTTTCTGTCCACTTTAAAAAGAGCCTTTTCATACTAGGAATAATTTTTATATAATTATGTAATGTTTTATATATGTCTTCATTAATTTTGGACTTTATTTTAGGTTATGATATGTTGGGACTCAGAATTCTTCTAGTACCAATAAAAATTGCCCCTATTCTCTCCCCTCTGCTCCACCGATTTTAAATCATACCTTTGTATTTTAAATTCTCAATCATACAAAATTTCTTTCTGGGAATTCTAAGTTCTTTCTTAGCTCTGACTTTCCTTGTACTCATAGTACATCATTAATTATTATTATTATTGAAGGTATATTTAAATTTTAATGAAATTAACCCAGTTCATTAAGTCTTTTTTAAAAAGTTGACAATTTTTTTTTAATTTTTCCTGATGAAACAGAATTGAGTAATCCAGATCTAAGAAAAAATATTCCAATGGTTTTGATTGGAAAGAAGGCTCTCCAATTTAATTCATTGAGAATACCCATCATTATGGTATTTAATCTTTTAAGACACACTTTTCATTCAAGTTTGAATATTACTCTATAAGTCTTATTAAGCATAGTTTTACATATATCACAAACATTTCTACTTCATCTATTTTTAGTTTTTCATATTTGTTTTTCACCATTAATATACTCTTTTCACCTTCTCCAGCTATAGCTAGTTAATATTACCAGTATAGAGAAATATTTGACAGATCTCATTAATTCTTACTGTTTCTAGGCTTATTTTATTAGAATTTAAATACACTGTATAATTTTGATAGACCTATAAGAACTAAATCTCTGTTCTTTACAAATTGCTGAGTTCCAGGTATTCAGTTATACTAACAGAACATGAGTGAAGACAGCATCCGTGGTAGGCAACCATATAATCTGCACACAACCCAGGATCAAGAATATACAAATCATCCTGCCACTCTACAGCTCACAACTCTCTTTCTAATATGCTTCCATGGTTATTGCTGGACTTTACCTTTCTGATAATAATAGTTATACCACAGACTTGTCTTTACTTGGTCAATAATGGGAATGCCCCCAGTAGGCCATCATTAATTATTATAATGGTCGTTCCTTGCAGATAAGTGGGTTTTATTGTATTAAGTTCTGCTCTAATTTACCACGTTTTTAAAAATAAGAAGTGGAAGAATTTTACCAGATTTGATTTTTCCGTTTTCTCGAGGTTTTTTATTCTCCCCCTTTGTCATGACTAATGATCCTTGAAATTGCGTTAATCATGTTTAAATTATCTTTGATTCCTGGAACAGATTCTTCTCAGCCTGAGAATGTCCCTTGCCTTCTTGTCTCTCACCTGGAACATTATTCTGCCTCCAGGCTTCCTCTGATCTTTGCTTAATGCAAATTCCTGTGAGCATCTGGCCTGGAAGATCATTGACAAGCATCTGCTAATATTTCTTCATAACATTGTTCCTCTTGTTTTCTTTCTCTATTTTATCGAAGAAAAGATGGAACTGAGTATACTGGTTGAGTATATTTAATTGTCTCTAAAGTCTTGGCAAAATCCCCAGAATTTCTCTGTATGTATTTTGTTCTGCTTTACTTTTAAATACTACTATGACATTGTTGAAATTATCACAAGATAATCAAAGTACTTTTTTACTTGAGGCTAAAAACCATTTATCTGTCTATCGGTCTACATATTATCTATGTACTTTCCTATTTTATGGAAACAAAAAGTGTCCTTTGGATCTTTATTTCATTTTAATGCCTTATTTAAATCTCATTTGAAATTTCACACTTTGTGTAAAATTTTCTTTAATGGAAATAAATTTCTGTTTCTAAAGTAATAAATCTAATTAAGCACGTGGGATATATTTAGAAATTCTCTTTTAAAATTCACTTCATGTGTTATTATGCATATCACCTAAACTAATAATAGGAGATTATAGTGGATAGATTTTATTATTTAAACATTTCAATCAAGTTCCTATAAAATTTAGTCTTGAAAGCCATTTGACACATGTAATCAATAAACATTCAATATTATGTACTGATTTCTCTAAAGAGCTGTCAGATTGGAGCCAGGAATTTTCTATTTCTTTTTTTTGTTCACTGCTGCTATAGTTTGAATTATTATTTTATTTTGGTTGGCTTTGAATTGATTCAGATTAAAATCTTTTGAGTTGTTAAGGATTTTAGCAGAGGAAGTATGATAGCTCACATTTAATCAACTTATCTTTCCAAAAGAACATAGATAACCTCAAACTACAAGTGATTAGTCATTCATCATTATCCCCCAAATAGCAACACAGTGAACTTTTCTTCATTTTGTTCTTTGTCTCCTTCCTGGATAATACATATGTACATGGACCTTCCTACATTTGTGTTTATCTTTACTAATTTTGGTGGATTCTCTCTCCTTGTACCATCTTGACAGCCAGACTATTTTTTTTTAAACTTCTCCTTATTCCTTTCTTCCTTAACAACCTTTTCCTAGGCTTAATCACTTGCATGCCCTATGTACTGAATTTATACTTTTTTTTTTCTTTTAGAGACAGAGTCTCACTTTGTCATCCTGGGTAGGGTGCCGTGGCTTCACAGCTCACAGCAACCTCAAACTCTTGGACTTAGGTGAATCTCTTGCCTCAGCCTCCCAAGTAGCTGAGACTACAGGCACCCGCCTCAACGCCTGCCTATTTTGTTGTTGTTGTTGTTGTTGTTGTTGTTGTTGTTGTTGTAGCAGTTTGGCTGGGGCCGGTTTGAACCTGCCAACCTCGGTATATGGGGCCAGCGCCCTAATCACTGAACCACAGGTGCCCCCCGCCTGATCCAATTTTTTAAAAAAAGATTTAGTTAATAACCTAAAATGAAAATGTTACTAAAGCATAAATCAAACAAGCAGAGTGTTTTAATAATTTAAAACTGCTTTGTTAAGGAAAAGATTTTTAATGTTAACAAACTAGAGGCTCAGGTTCCCCCCTTTGATAATTTAGTAGCCTTAGAAGACTATTTTTTATATTGGCCATGTAACTTTTCTTTTAAGATGTTTTTATAGATGTTCCCTTCTTGAGTACATAATTCATTACAGTTTTGAGAAATGAATATCAGGTACATGTTAGAGAATATGACTCCATTACTTAAGCTGTACTGACACGTTTTATTTGTTTCTAATTTGTAGCAAACTAACTGGTTTAAAAATATACTATTTTAGGAAAGCTACCTGACTTACTTTAGCCAAATAGTGACATAAATAGATGTATATTTCAGTGAGTCTATTTAGTAGAAATCTTTATGTATCACAGAGCAAGTGATTTAAATCATACAATAGTGTATATCTAATTTGAAAAGATTTTCTATCTGATGCTTTAGATTCTTTTTGGTTTGTTTTAAATTGTGTTTGGGATTTCTTTTAGCCCCTAAACGCTAAATTGTTTGAATAAATATAGAAATAGAATAGAATCCATTCATCAAAATGAATGCTACTGCTAATATGCTATATTAAAATATAAAACAGTGGGTTAAAATTCATTTGGCCTTTCTGGTTTGTGGGCTCTGGGCTGGACAGTGGCCATTCCAGTTCTTTGTGGTGTCATGGGCAGCTTATCTGATCTCTCTGGACTTCAGTTCCTTATCTATAAAATAGAGGTTTCAAAAGTATCAAACTCATAGGATTGTTGGAAGCCTTAAATGACATAATATCTGTAAAACACATAAAACAAAGAATAATGCTGGCATATTATGAGCATTATATAAGCCTTTTGCTGGCAATTTTTCGTAATTCTTGAACTCTTACTTATTTGTGAGATTTGCATGTGTTTATTTGTCAGTCCTTCCTATACAACCTTTTTCTCCAGCACCTGTGATATATCTAAACTCTGTTATTATCAGAATTCATAACTTCTAATGTATATGATCATTTCTACTTTTACTACCTGTGAACTGACTCCTACTGACTGTCCAATCACATTTATGACCTGATATGTTACCAAGATGACCTGATATGTTATTTCTTATACAACTAATCTAATGATCAAGAGTATTAGTTCAACATTAGCTTGTCTATTACCCCAACGGCTTCTGTAATAATGTTCTTTGGAAAGTAGCACATGACTTAGATTCCATAAGAATGGTTTAGGGTATTGTGAATCTTAGATAGTTATGAAGTCCACTTGGATGGGCCGCCAAACCTTTGAAAAGAATGAGCACCCACCTTACTCTGCTAACAGTGGTCTCTGCTGAAGAGATTGGCTTTGAAATCACTCCTACCACATCCTCCATCTCAGTTCTACACAGGATCGACACTTTTTCAATTAATCTTTCAGTGACATCTCTGTGTCTGTTTGCTATCTGCATTCCAAAGTTCTTGGCACTGGGTCTTCATAATTAGATATGCTAGAACCTTTTCCAATGTTCTTCCCCATCTACATAACATTGTTTCTGGCTGGGTGCCTGTTGCAAAGTGGTTAGAGCAAAGACTCTGTACACTGGGTGGTGGGTTCAACCCCAGCCCGGGCCTGCTTCACATAAAAAATAAAATAAAATAATGACATTGTTTTTCTTTATCCCAGGATATTTTACCACAATTATCAATATCTTTTCGTGCCAAACAAACCCAGACACAATTAATATCAAGACATTTATCTTTTTAATACTTTGTTAGTCAACCAGTTCCTACACAATATATTAAGTTGATCTGTATTCTGAGCTCTCTAATCATTTGACTCTTGTTCTGTTTCTCCTCCAATTACAGGTTCTTTGCCTTATACACTATCATATTCCTGCCATTCAGGACTGGCGATCAGTAAAATGCACTGAATTTAAATGAATATATTTGGATTATTATGTGAGAAATCTTTTAACATGCAAAACTGTGTTGTTATTTCAGTGAATAAAATATTAAAACGGTTTAGGCAGTCAGGATGGCCTTCCCAGGAGCTGACCCTGGTTACTGCTCCATGCGCTCCGTGATTGCTAAGCGTTGACATGGGCCTCCCTTCTTCCCCCCCAGAATGAATACATTTGTTTTTGCAGACTCAGTCTAAATACTTACTTCTTTAACTCCTCCAAAAGCTAATTATTTTCTCCCCTGGGTGAGAAAACATAGCTATGATAGTCCATCATAGCTCCAATTCTCTACATTGCAATTATTTTATTTCTGCGTCTCCTCGGAGATCATGGTCTGTACATGGATGAGATTTCTGAAATGTTTTTCTATTTACTTAAATCTTATGTAGAGAGATAATAACCATTACTCAATAAATGTTAGAGGAATGAGTCAAGAACTAAGGAATAAATCGATACATTACTGAGATTTGGCTACCTTAGAATGACACTTTGAGTCAGAAATTCCACGGGATATGTAAAGGAAATGGAAAATTTGAACATTTTTAAAGAGGACTGAAAGTATGATTTTCACTATACTTTCCCTTCATGTCAAAGGTGGGGCAAATGGTACAATAAAACATGATGCCCTTTGTGTACATAGCTAAGCAAGTTGGCAGAAATGCCACTTTTAATAAGAGGGATTCTTAGTTGCCCATTGGCAAAGTCCACAACTTTGAAGGGATACATTTTTGAAAGCTGCAAAGGGCAGAACAGTCATTATATGTTGCTTTAGATGGTAATTACAGTGAGGCTTTTACTGTTAGCTTCCCACCAGTCGGTCTAATTTAGGGCCTGTAGCTCTGTAACAACTGAGTGCTAATGACCATACCTAAAGGTAAATTTGGGAAAAACCCGAAGAGTGAGTTTAGTATATGACTTGTGAATACAGTCTGTTGCTTTTCTTTTGTCATGTTATCAAGTTTGAAATGTGGCATTTTAGTAATTAGAAATATCTACTTTTAGCACATTGATATAAATCAATTTTTCCATTGAGATAAAAATGGAGCTCTCTATTCAAAATAGACCACAGACCTAAATGTAGAAGTACAAGCTATGAAATTTTACCAAGATAGCATAGGAGAAAACCTAGATGAGCTTGGGTTATGGAGATAACTGTTCAGACACAACGCTGACGGTATGGTTCCCGAGAGAATTAATTCCTGAGCTAGACTTCATTAACATTAAAGACATCTACACTGTGAAAGATATTGTCAAAAACTTACAAGCCAGGCCACAGACTGGATGAAGACACTTGTAGAAGACACATCTACTGAACTGCAGTCCCCAATCTTTTTTGGCATCAGGACTGGTTTTATGGAAGACAATTTTTCCACAGGCCAGAGGTGAGGGGGAAGGTTCTCAATGATTCAGGCACATTACATTTATTGTGAACTTTATTTCTGTTATTATTCATTGTAATATAGAATGTAACAATTACACAACTCACCATAATGCAGAATCAGTGGGAGCCCTGAGCTTGTGTCCCTGCAATGAGAAGGTCCCCTCTGGGGTGATGGGAGACAGTGACATCTGAAGTATGTTGATTATGTCCAGTCTACCCCACAATCTCATTTTCGTTGCTGCCCCTGCAGAAAAACTTGCTTCACAATGATAGGACATTGGAACGGGAAGCAGGCTTTTTAGTTCTTTGATGGAAACCTTGGAATAGTCTTCCCTGACTATAATCCAGAAAGTATAGAGATTTGAAATTGTGTCAAGCATAGTTTCAAGGCCACCATCAACTGCGATCTCCAGTACTTGATCCTCTTCTGTCATGGACAAAGTCAGTTCACTCGGCTTGTTCACCAATGGGTTGCCTAGCCATTCCTTCCCAGTTTCCCCAGCTCAAATCGAAATGAGGTTTTCTCCTACGTGGGTGGGAATTAGATCATCTGCTGGCTTCATCTTAGTATTAAGCACATTGTATATTTGCTTTTGAATTCTTGTGATACTTTACCTAGAAAAACGTGTTTCAGCTCCATTCAGATTAATACAAAAGATGGGAGGTCACCTTTTTTGGGGGTTATTTTTATGGGTGAATAGTATTTCATGTTCTACCCATATCCCAGTTTCTTAATCCATTCCCCAGGTGATGAGCATTTAGGTTGTTTCCACATCTTGGTCATTGTAAATTGAGCTACAATAAACAATCTACTGCTTATGTCCTTATGATAAAATTATTATTTTTTTTCTGGGTAGATGCCTAGTACTGGGATTGTGGAATAAAATGGTAGGTCTAATTTGAGTCCTTGGAGGATTCTCCATACTTCTTTCCAAAGAGGCTGTATGAGTTTGCAGCCCCATCAACAGTGTAAAAGTGTTCCCCTCTCTCCACATCCACCCCAGCATCTGCAACTTTGGGACTTTGGGACTTTGTGATGTGGGATTAGGTGATATTGCTCCGGGTGGTTTTGATTTGCATTTGTCTGATGGTAAAGGATGATGATCATTTTCTCATATGTTTGTTAGCCATTCATCTGTCTTCCTCCGAGAAGGTTCTGATGATGCCTCTTGCCCAGTGATAGATGGGATTATTAGCTCTTTTTGTTCATTAATTTGGGTTCTCGATGGATCCCAGTTATCAAGCTTTTGTCAGATTCGTAATATGCAAATATCTTTTCCCATTCTGAAGGTTGTCTATTTGCTTTGATTGTGGTGTCTTTAGCTATGCAGAAGCTTTTCGGTTTAATTAAGTCCCATTGTTAATTTTTGTTGTTGTTTGCAATTGACACGGAATGGAATTCTTCTTCATAAAATCTTTCCCCAACCTGAAATCTTCAGGAGTTCTTCCTACACTTTCTTCCAGGATTTTTACTGTTTCATGCATTAGATTTTAATCTATAAACCATCTTGAACCAATTTTTGAAAGTGGTGAAAGATGCAGATCCAGGTTCAGTCTTTTACCTGTGGTTCTCCTGTTCTCCCAGCACCATCTATAGAGTAAGGTTTCTTCTCCCCAGTGTATGCTTTGGTTTGGTTTCTCAGAGATCAGATGTCTGCAAGAGATGGGTTTCATCTCTTGGTTTCTGAGGGCCCGTACTTTCACATGGTTGATAATCAATCACATCCTGCAAAATACTGTTTCGTTCATGCTTCCTTTTTCTCCTAGCCACCTTTTCTCTATGGAGGACACAGTGGTTGAAGTCACATTCACAAGTGATCTCCTTGACCAAAGTAGTGAAACAAGAAACTGTCCAGTCTTGGCAGCCCCTCTGTGTGTGAATATACCAGTATGAAGTGACAAACTCAGTTTTCCCAGCATGAAAGCATTCAAAGACTTGAATAGTTCTGCAGCTGCAGGGGTTGTTGGCAACAGAAATGCACAGAACATACCTTTATGCACATGCTCTTGAGTAACAGGACACACAAAAACCAGCATCGTTGCTTTGTTGTCAACATCGGTAGCCTCATCAACCTGGATCACACGCCGTGGTGAATCATTAATTTTCTCTAACAATTGTGCCTCAATGTCTTCTGCTATTTTATCACTCTGTCTAGTCATGGTGCTAGCCAAGAAAAGAACACATGGCCTTGTGAACTGCAGTGTCTCCTAGAAGATCAAGTCAAATGTCCTAGCAGCAGGCAGGATTGACTCTTCACCCCTAGAAAAGGGAGTCTTAGCATCAGCAATGCACTGACTGCTGATAGCCACCAAGAAACATGTTCTCAGTGCAGACATATTTGATGAAGCGGTGACCTTCAATAATCAGTTCTGTTCACATTTTCTTTTCTTTTGAAAAACTCCAAAGGCTTGTGTTTTAAAGTAAAGTACCTGGTCTCCATGTAGCAAAGCAGTTTTGAAGGTTTTATGGCTTTGTTAGATAGCTGGTTCCTGCATATTATACAAAGCGGGCCTGGAGAACATGAATCACCTGTTGCAGCAAGTCTTGATTTTTTTTTGACTGGGGCTGGGGTTGAACCTGCCACCTCCAGTATATGGGGCCAGGGCCCTACTCCCTTGAGCCACAAGCACCACCAAGGACTCTTGATATTTTCTTTTAAAGACAGCTTTCATTTTGTTGTCAGTCTTGGTGTCTTCTGTTTTATTATTGGGTGTGACTCACTTTTCAAAGCAGGTCTCCAGTGAGATGTTTTTTACTCATTTTTGCTAGTGTTAGCTGTGGGCTTACAGAAACTATAGGTAAAACAGGTGCACAATGCAGGGAAAAGCCACCGATGGAAGTGGCAAATAAACTAACGGGCAGGCCACATGTGGATGAAATGACTGGATTCTGACTGAAGCCTACCACCAAATGTGGCTAAATTGTCACTGCCACTCACTGACTGAGTTTTGACACAAGTATACAAGCAACTGTCTTATCATGGCTCTGCACAGCCCAGCCTCTCTGCTAATGATAACCTGTATCTGCAGCCTCTCTCCGGTGCTAGCATCACATCCTCAGATCCACGTGAATCATCAGGTGTTAGACTCTCATAAGGGACACATCACTGAATCCCTCGCACCTGCAGTTTGCAGCAGAGTTCACACTCCTGTTAGAATCTCAGGGGGCTGCTGGGGTAAGGAGGTAAAGCTGGGCTGTGATGCTAACAGTGGGAACGGCTGTAAACACAGACGAAGCTTCACTCACTTGCCCACTGCTCCCCTCCTGCTGTGGCCTGGTTTCCAACAGGCATAGACCAGTCCCAGTCCATAGCCCAGAGGTTGGGGACCACAGAGCTAAAGGACCTCTATCCAAAATATACAAAGAACTCTTAAAACTCAACAGTAAGAAAATAACAACCCTATTTAAAAATAGGCAAAAGTAATGAGGCTTCAGACTTGGTAGATGACCTGGACAGAAGTTAGCCAGCGCAGCAGAATCTGAATTTCTTTTTTTTTTTTTTTGAGACAGAGCCTCAAGCTATCCCCCTGGGTAGAGTGCCATGGCATCACAGCTCATCGCAACCTCTAACTCCTGGGCTCAAGCGAGTCTCCTGCCTCCGCCTCCCAAGTAGCTGGGACCACAGGCGCCCGCCACAACGCCCGGCCATTTTTTGGTTGCAGCCATCATTGTTGTTTGGCGGGCCCGGGCTGGGGATTCAAACCCACCACCTTGAGCCACAGGCGCCGAGCCAATAATTTTGGATCTTTCTTGGCCGTGTGGTTCAGGTTGTTTTAACAAACTGATGGTTTTGATAGAATGGACAATTGAATTAAATAAATGATTTGACTTGATTTTACAAAAACTTCTGAT
>CAUYQV010172301.1:0-47191 GCA_963574575.1 Galagoides demidoff | reverse complement strand
ATTGGATACTTTTTCTTCCATTCTTGAGATACTTTGCTAAGGAGGACATTTTCCAGCTCCATCCATGTAAACATGAAGGAGGCAAGGTCTCCATCTTTCTTTGTGGCTGTATAGTATTCCATGGTGTATATATACCACAATTTATTGATCCATTCATGGGTCGATGGGCACTTGAGCTTCTTCCATGACCTAGCAATTGTGAATTGGGCTGCAATGAACATTCTGGTACAGATATCTGTATTATAGCGTGATTTATGGTGTTCTTGGTATATACCTAACAGAGGAATGTATAGAAATGGGCCTAGGCAAAGAATTTGTGAAGAAGACCCCAAAAGCAATCACAAAAACAACAAAAATAAACAAATGGGACCTGATCAAATTAAAAAGTTTTTGCACAGTCAAGGAAACAATCAAAAGAGCAAATACACAATCTACAAAAGGGGGGAAATATTTGCATGCTATACATCCAATAAAGGGCTGACAGAATCTACAAAGAACTCAAGCATATCAACAAGAAAAAATCAAACTCCATTATAAAGTCGGTAAAAGGCATGAACAGAAGCTTTTCAAAAGGAGAAAAGCTAATGGCTGATAAACATATGAAAAAAATGCTCAAAGTCTGTACTTATAAGGAAAATGCAATTCACAAGCACAGTGAGACATCTCCTAACTTCAGCTGAAAATCACAGGGAATATCCCCTAACTCCAGTGAGAATGGCTTTTATCAAGAAGGCGCCAATGAAGCAGAAGTCATTGCCTAGGCCCATTTCTATAAGAGTTTTTCCAACATTTTCTTCTAGAATTCTTATAGTTTCATGAATTAGATTTAAATATGCTTTCCATTGTAAGTTAATTTTTGCAAGTGGCAAGAGGTGCGGATCCCCTTTCAGCCTTCTACATGTGGCTCTCTAGTTTCCTTAGTTATTATTATTATTATGGTTAATGTAATAGTATTCCCACCTCCCTGCCCCACATGCTTCTTTGAAGGAGAAAGAATGCCTACTTCATACTCCTAGAGAAAAAAATTATGGTCGGCTGAAGTGCTTCTATCTTTCTGTATATGCCTACCTTCGGATGGGTGGGAGAGTGTGTTATCTTACTAGGGATATTCAATTCTTAATATGTCCAGCTCATCTCCTTACTTTTTGGATCTTATTTTCCAATAGTCTGAATATTCTTTCCACCAATGGATGAAGCTTGCTGTTGTCCAGCTGTGCCAATGTCTAATTCAGGATGAAGTCTAAACAAGCCGATTTTTAACTGCAGATTTTGAGCCATATTCTGTAGTAAGCTTTATCATTAGTGTGAAAATTTTATCTTCATATGTCTGACTTTCTACTCTTGCTATTTTAAGTTGAATGAGGAAGGTAAAATGGTATTTTTTTAACCTTCCAACACCCTCAAGTTTTTGTTGGTCACTGCTGTGTTCTTTGGTGCTGCTAACTGCAGTTATCACCATGGAATTCCTTTATATTTTGAGCCTTAGGTAATTTTCTCCATCTGCCAGCTTCCCCCTTGCCAGGCAGTGGCCATTGCCCCTGTTGGGCTGCTTCCAGCACAGCTGCCAGGCTGATGTGGGAGGTGGTGCTGCCTTTAGACACTTTCTCAGTGTCTGCTCCTGTCCCCTTCCATTGTTGCCATGACAGAAACAAGGATACCTCTCATGACCAGCACCACGAAGGCACATGCTGTGCTGCTCAAGAAGATGTATATGTATTTTTTTTTTTTTGAGACAGAGTCTCACTCTGTCACTTTGGATAGAGTGCTGTGGCATCAAAGCTCACAGCGACCTCGAACTCTTGGGCTTAAGTGAGTCTCTTGCCTCAGCCTCCAAAGTAGCTGGGACTATAGGTGCCCTCCACAATGCCTGGCTATTTTTTCTTGCAGTTGCCCACTGCTGTTTTAGCTGGCCAGGGCTAGGTTTGAACCCACCCACCCTCGGTATATGGGGTCGGTGCCCTACCCACTGAGCCACCGGCACCGCCCCAAGAAGTAATATTTTCTAGTTGCAGACATCATGGCTGGATCCCAGGAGTTCTCTTCTGCAAGAGAAGTCAGATGCTTCTCCAAATATTCAGCATATGCGTTGTGTTTAGTCTGTCTACACTGCAAAAGCATGACTTTTCCAATCCCATGTAGATTTCCTGATCGGATGCATAGATCTCCTCCTTTGAAGCACCCCATTATTAAGTGTGCACATTTAATCCTTCTTTGGGGGAGACCCTCTCTTCTATGGTGAGAAGAAACCTCCTTCCTTCTGGGGTTAGCTGACAGATGTTGAAATCAGCATCCTGGTTAGGGATTGTGAGGTCAGAAGCTGAGGCATACTACCAGTCATGCAGGATTTTTAATCATGCAGGATTATTGGTCATGCATGTTTTGTGCAAACAGCTGCTGCATTTTAGTTTTGAACTTGGCAGACCTTATCTTAAATACGCTTTGCCAAAATTGAGGCTTATTTGCTTTATTTTTCTCTTTCCCCAGTTGGAAAAAAAGAAAGGGTCAAAGAGAGAGCAAAAGTGGGGTCAATATGGAGTTGAACTTCTAGCAATACTCTATCAGCATCAGAAATTTTTTAGGTATTTGTACAGCCAGTTCCATTTAGGTACCAATGTATGTATGCAAAAACACAGGTTTTCACAGAGCAGACAACAATGAAATTGATGGTTTGTGTTGGTTCACTAATGCTGGGGGGTGCTTCTGTTCTAATAAAATGTACCTATATGTGTCTATACTCCCTTGAAACCTTGTAAGGATGTTATTTCCTTCTTAATATTTCTTATATCCAATATGCTCCTTAAAGTCATTCTCCACCAACTGGTTTATTTACTTATTATTAAAAATAAGGAAGAGAGTATATGGCTCACGAGCTTCAAAAATCTCCATTCTTTTTGGTTGTGGTTCATTTTTTGGAAACTAACACTGCTGTAGACACAGTTGTGGTGGCCTGTTTTACTGAGCCTCCCTTCCTTGCAGTCTCTCTTCTCCAGTGCACCTGCCATGTTACCTCTGGAGAGGTATAGGCATTATTCTCACCAGGCCACTCTACCTTGTTAAACACTTGTTAGCTTCTAATTTCCTACAGAATAAATTTTTACTCTTCCTCTTGGTACAAGGCTCTTCAAAGCCTAGCATGGAACTCTTTCTACCTCCCATCCTGGAGTGCCTCTTTCTTGTCTCTTTCTCATGTCTTCCTCACTCTTTCTCCCCTGATGCCCATAATTATAAATAAATATTCATTTCTTGGAACGTATCATTCATTTTATGCCTCAGAGAATTTTCTCTGACATTTGCTTCAGATATTACCTTTACGTTCCCTTCTTTCCCTTGCCTGCCTGGAGAATACTCACCCTTCAAGAGCCAACACAAATAATAACTCACTGTGAAGCCCTCCAGTTAACTGTACAACATTTCTCTGTTTACATGTTTGTCTTCTCAACTAGTGGTGAGCACTTAAAGGGGGAGAGAGTAATTGCTTCACCAGATTCCTTCCCAGTATTGTGCTTGTTATATTGGGGTGAGAGGGAGAGGAGGAAACTAGATGTCTATATTCCTATACTACCACTTGCTATGGAATTGCCTTTTCTTTCTGCTTGTCATCATGACAGGTATGCACACATGTATTGTCACCTGAGGCCCAGGTTGTGTGGGCTGTGATGGCAAAAGGATACACTTCCGGGCCATTCAGACTCAAGCTGCTCCTTTGGGTAATGTTAGTCCCTGGGAGATGCTGCCTCATCATCTGGGTGACCCCTGCTTGTGATCTTATGCTCAAGCCCTTTTCCTCTGGGGCTAAGCTCTGCTCTGCCTTGCACTGGACCATGACTAGGAAGGCTTGAGTGTCAT
The DNA here is from genome assembly GCA_963574575.1 of Galagoides demidoff. Lineage (NCBI taxonomy): Eukaryota > Metazoa > Chordata > Mammalia > Primates > Galagidae > Galagoides > Galagoides demidoff. The sequence goes on along the minus strand of CAUYQV010172301.1, from coordinate 43,345 downwards.
CTGCTCTTCATAGCTCAGATGTGTGGGCTGAAGTCTGGCAATCCATGCAGCTTCCTCCCTGGCTGATGATCACCTAGGTCCTTCTCTCCCCAGGACAAATAAATAAACTCCATTTACCCATAACAACCCCATGTAGAATATACTATTATTATTTCAATATTATAAACTAAGAAACCAAGGTACACAGAGATACAAATTTAAAAAAGCCAGGATTCAAACTCAAGCAATCTAGCACCAGAGTCCATGCTCTTGACCCAGTGTTCCATAGAGTCTTTTATGTTAGATCTCATGCTTCTGTTGAAAAAAAAATTAATATTTGAATCAAAACCAATCTGAGATATCACTTAATTCCAGTGAGCTTAGCCTACATCACAAAGTCTCAAATCTGTAGATGCTGGCATGTATGTGGAGAGAAGGGCACACTTCTACACTGCTGGTGGGATCACAAACTAATACTACCTTCAGGGAAAGAAATATGGAGAATTCTTAAAGAACTAAAAGTTGACTTTTCATTTGATCCCACAATTCCATTACTAGGTATCTACTCAGAAGAACAAAAATTGTGTTACCACAAAGACATTTGCATCAGAATGTTTTTTTTTTTCAGCTCAATTCACAATTGCTAAGTTGTGGAAGCAACCCAAATGTCCATCAGCCCATGAAAGTATTAGCAAACTGTGGCATATGTATACTATGGAGTACTATTCAGCCATAAGAAAAGATGGAGACTTTACATCTTTTGTGGTTACCTGGATGGAGCTGAAACACATTCTTCTTAGTAAAGTATCTCAAGCATGGAAAAAAATGTATCCAATGTATTCAATACTGATATGAAACCAAAATACAAACAAGTACATGCCCACAAGAATGATTAAACACAAATCCCGTCTAACAAGGGGGAGGAGATAGGAGGGGAAAGGAGGGGGGAGGAGGGAGGGTGATTGGTGGAGTCTCACCTGACATCCACAATGTGAGGGCGTTCGGCATGTCCCCTGGGTGAAGTTAACAACAACTTTGACTTTACCTCGGAAGTGAAAACAATATGACCTAAAATTTTGTAATCTCACATTAATTTGAAATAAAAAAGAAAAATTAATATTCGTTTATTGCCTATAATAGGACAGTTAATATATATGTGCATACTTAATATATGTATATATTCATTGAATCACTGAATCATTGAGGAAATGATGGAGCCATGATACAAATCCTGGTTTTATGACTCTAAAATACATGATCTTTTTACTAAATACAACTACTTTTGTGGTTCAGATACCAAAAATAGTTTTTGAAGATTTATTTTTAAAGAAGGAGTAACTATCCTCAATTTTACAAAAGCATTTATAACTAAGGTGGCCATGGGAAGGAGGAACAATTTTAGGCCCTGAAAGGTTTTGCTGTGCACTGACATTTTATCTTCTTTTTTTTTTTTTCCCAGACCATATTACCAAATGCCTGACTTAAGAAAAAAAATATATTAAGAAAAGACAGGCTGAGATTGAAAGCATCCAAATTTTATTCCCGTGACTTGCTCCCCATTGTGTGAAATAGACCAGAATGAATAAATTGAACTTTGTATATTCAGCACCTCAATTATTAAATATATCCACAAAAACTCATTCTGTCAAATTAACTGTGGAGGTTGTTACTGCTATTGCAGGTATGAGAATTTATTTATTTATTTATTTTGTGCTCTGTCATCATAACTGATTTTTACTTTTGAAACAGAATATCAAATTAACCCATTAAGTGACATCACTAGCTCTCATAGAATATTTGATTTTTGTACAACAGCATGTGTGTTAAACGTTTATTTTGATCTTGTTTCTCACTCATGTTAAAGAAATCATTGAGATTGTAATCAAAAGGTACAGCATCAAATCACCATAATTGTTTCACGTAGCTTACAGTTGTTACTACTCAAGTGGAGAGATGTTTTTGTATATTTTTATTTTTCTGTTTATTTTGTGAACCCCCCCCCTTTTTTCTTCTTAAAAATGAGTTAGGTTATAACATTAGTAGACACTTTCTTTTTGTTTTATTCCTAGATACTGTTTTTCCAGACTAACTGACTTTCCTGGGAACTCTATTTCTGGCCCTAACATGAAGACCGATAATTTTGCCTTCTCTGTTTACAGAAGAGAGTTCACTAGTCTCATAAAGAGAGGAGAAAGGGTCTGACTTTTGGCATACCTGGTTTTGGCCCTGTGAATCAATATTCTCCTAGCACTGGAAAACTGGTGGCAAGATATTGGAATCACAAATGGACTATGAGGAAATGTGTTTAGTGAAGAAAACAAAATCCTTGACAAGATCCAACAAATGCCCCAACCTCAGCATCTGCTGTGGTTTTTTCATCCTGAATAAAGCACTTCTTTGAGCTCTCTGGCACATTGCAACCAATAGCTTTTCATGAGTGAATACTGTGGCAGCCAGATTCACTGGCTGTCCAAAGACACACTGTTCATTTCTTGTCTCTCTGCTGGAAGGTTATCTGGCTGGCTTATCAGTGCAACCTCAGAATGTCAGCTGATGAGCCTATGGTGAATTCAGCCAGGTCATTGTGCCCTACTGGTCAGATAATCACAGAGTTCCATCTGGACAGAGGCAGAACAAATTATTTTCACCTTGAATTTTTTGTAACTTTCAAAGATAAAGACAATTGACACTGGCTTTTAAGAGACACACATCTGGTGTGCCTTGGGCTGGAGTCCATATAGTTCTGTGGTGGAATTTTTGTATCATTGTATACGCTTCCCCATTTTGGAATTACTATGTTTTTGATAAAATTGACTTTTCTGAAGTTTGAGGCAGAATCTTTTGCTTAGGTGCTGCTAAGTATTTTCAGTCCAATAGTAAAGATGACATACTGAATATAAGAGAAGTTAAGTGGCTGATTCAAGGTGGCACACCTAGTTCTTAACAGATCTAGAATAAAACCAACATCCTTTGTCCCTGTGTCAGGTATTAGTTCCTTGATAGCACACTGTTTTTAATATACTATAATGTTTAATATATTTTAAGATAAAATTCTTCTTTGAACCTGCTTAACCCAGACAACACTAATTGTTCTCAAATACCCATTATCCTTTTCTTCTCTAGTAACAGAATCCCTAATTTTAACTTGGCACGTGGCCACCTGCAATCAACACTACACATTCCAGCCTCCCTTTCCATCATGTATAGCTGAAATAATCTTCAGTGGAAATAGGGAAAATGATGTGTACAGCGGCCTGGTTGCCCCCCGATAGCCTTACAGAAAAGGTATAACCTTCCTTTTCCCTTTTCTCCTTCCAGTCACTGGAGCAGTGATTTGCTGATGACTCATTCCAGGCCGTGTTGATAAGAGTGATGTACTAAAGATGGCAGAGGAGTTAGAAGGAAGTTGGATCCATCTATCTCGCCAGCCCTGGTTAGCCTATGTCTAGACTTTTATGCAAGGGAGAAATAAACATTTGTTTTAAGTACTGATATTTAGATGTCAGTGATAGCAACTGAACATACAGTGCTATTTAATAACTTGCAAATTTTATGCTGCAAGTAATATTTTATAACTCCTGAATTTAAATGCACTAAATGGACATTATGCCTATGTAAATGAGCGGCAGTTTTGGCATTAAACCATTATTATCATCTATTACACAAGATGGCTTTCCATTGCGTTCAGAGTCTGCACAGTAACTCACACAATATGACCCCTGATGTGGCCTTTCTAACCTCATCCTCTATTGCTGTCTCTCTCAGCTGGCTCCTGTCCTTCTACTTCTTTGCTCTTCCTAAATATTCCAGATAGGCTCAATGCTCCTCAGGGTAAATTTGTTGGTAGTTTTTTTTTTTTAATCCTTCTGTAGCAATCTGCATATAGTATCTTGTTTCCACAATTTTAGAATTTAGCTCATTTGTAATCTTTTCATTAGATCTTCCCCCAGACAGTTTCAATACATTTCATTCTCCACATCCTGGCATTTTTATATGCTTTGCATTCTTAATTTTTCTCCATATCATTTATTTCCATTTTCTCCCCTTTTTAGTGAAATAATAGATTTCTGAGAGCAGGGACTTCACTGTTACTGTGTTCCTAGAACATTGTCTGGCACCAAAATCTACTACTTATCTCTTTGTTGTTGTAATACGTTCTGATACACTTTATTTTTTATTTTTTTTTGTTATTAAATCATAGCAGTGTACATTAATACTATCATGGGGTACAGTGTACTGTTTCTATATACAATTTGAAATATTTTCATCCAACTGGTTAACTTAGCCTTCATGTCCTTTTCTTAGTTATTGTGTTAAGACATTTATATTCTACATTCAGAGAGATTCACATGTAGCCTTATAGGATCAACCATAGGTATGATCCCACCAATCACCCTTCCTACACCCATCCTCCCCCCTCCCTTATCCTCCCTCTCCCCTCTCCCCATATTCCTAGGCTAAAATTGGGTTATAGCTTTCCAATGAAAGCTCTAAATTAGTTTCATAGTAGGACTGACTACATTGGATGCCTTTTCTTCCATTCTTGAGATACTTTTCTAAGAAGAATATGTTCCAGCTCCATCCATGTAAACGTGAAGGAGGTAAAGTCTCTATCCTTCTTAATGGCTGCATAGTATTCCATGGTGTACATATACCACAATTTATTGATCCATTCAAGGATTGATGGGCTCTTGGGCTTCTTCCATGACCTAGCAATTATGAATTGGGATGCAATGAACATTCTGATACAAATGTCTTTATTATAGTGTGATTTTTGGTCTTCTGGATATTTAAGCGGTACACATGCAATTTCATGGCATTGATATATTGCATTGTGGTGAATATAGGGCCTTCAGTGCATACCTCACCAAATCATTGTACATTGTACTCACCCAAATCTCCCATTGTCTACTTCCCTCCCATCTCCCATGCCTCTGACTCCCCATATTCCTTTGCTCTATATATACACATTTGCTTCAATGTATACACACTTTATTTAGCTCCTACTGATAAGTGAGAACTTAAGTGTTTTCATTTCTGTGTCTGAGTTGTTTCACTTAAGATAATAGCCTCCAATTCCATCTGTAAACATGGGTTTTTACTTAGTCCCTGGATAATCTCATCCAAATTGTGATAGAGTTATGGCAAATGTTAGAAGATTCTTCTCTAGACAGCCTGTGTGAATTATTTTTTTTTGAGATGGAACCAGGTACATTTTGAAGACCTCATCACCCAATATCTATGACATTTCACATAGTGACTCTGTAAAGATGCACCACATATTCTGACACATTCTCATTAGCAAGTTATATAGGTTACTTGTTAAAGAAGTGGAAATTACTTTTGAATGTACTCTGCAAGTACTTGGGTAAATGACTATGTGAGAATGAGTTAATCAGCTGTCTTTGTTAAATGTTTTCCTAAGTGTGGAGGCCTTGGCAGGTAATTTGGCTTTCTCTGATTCACAGCAGCTGTCCTCATTGCTATATGTGACTGATAGATCTGATTGGATAGATTTGTAACTTGACACTAATACTGATGAATGGTTTAAAGATACTAAATTATTGATAATTTCAAAAAATTCCCCTGGAATTGGATCTAAGGAACTGGTTTTCTAACTTGCAACTCCGTAGAATGGTAATACTCACGAGGCAAAATGTCTTATGAGATTTTTGAGTTAAACTTCATATTGGGTATAGTAAAAATGCAACAAATTATGCTATGAATTTTCTCTGGAGCAAATTCCAGCCCATTAATAGATTTTTTTTATAGTTACTATACCTTCCTTTTACGTGCAACTGTGGTATTAAATATAATTTTTTTATTTTTATTGTTTTCAGGGTAACAAAGAGAGATTTTATTTAGGAAAAACAAAGAGAAATTTTGGGCACTCCCAAAGAGTTAGAATTGAGTCCCTCTCATAGAAGAGAAAAGGTGAGAGAGAGACAGAGAGAGAAAGATCTGCAGTATATAAGTACTTTCTCTGTTTGAAGTTGGTTGCAAATATTTCATTGGCCTATCTGTGACTTCAAGCAATATTGTCTTTTTCTATTGGTCATTGATTATCTTTTTTCCATTGGTCATTGGTTACATAACATTCTTTTTTAAAATTTTTTTAATTTTTTATTTTTTTGCAGTTTTAGGCTGGGGCTGGGTTTGAACCCACCACCTCTGGTATATGGGGCTGGTACCCTGCTCTTTTGAGCCACAGACACCACCCATAACATTCACATTTTTATGGGCACTCCAAACTTCTTGGTTCAGCAGGCCAAGATTTCCTTGCACTCCCCTTGAAGCCTCTTCTCATTCTCCCCTGAGGAGATATGGCCCAGAAATCTTGAAAGAAAAATGGACAATGACTGTTCTTAGCTACTTCTGCTGTAAAAAAGGGGTGCTAGCTTGCCATCAGGGACCCTCTTTGGGTTCCTTATTCTAAAGGGATTTCAGGAGTTGGAAGTTTCCAGCCACTTGGTCAAAAGGCTTCATTGGTATTTGTTGGACTCCCTGCATCACCATCAACTTAACATGAAACTGCTGGAGCCTGAAAGACCAAAATTTAATCATGAGTTAAATAGGCAAGGTCCAAACATTAGGAAAAGGTTAATCACAATTGTAGGCCCAATGAAAAGATAAAAAAAGATTTCCTTAATCAGATATTCTTGAGGCAGATGCATTTTTAAAAGCTTGTTTTAAGATTTGGAAAACGTTTCTTGTTCACTACCCCATGTTAACTTTTCTATCTCTTTTCCCTTTAAAACCTTGTAGGCTTAGCAAGTTGTCTATATCAGGGAATCCATATGTGACAGTACCCTGTCATTCTCAGGAGCAACCTGAGGTGTGTTTTTTTTTTTTTTTTTCTAATTTCAGGTTAACATGAAGGTACAAACAACCAGGTCACAATTTTTGAATTTGATAGGTAGAGTCCCTCCTGTAAGTTGTGTTCCATACAACTGCCATAGACCCCTACACACTGTCCATTAAGTGGGAGCACCCCAAACCCTCCTCCTCTCCTCTTTCCCTCTCTCATTCCCCTTTCCCCCAACTTGACTTGAAATGAGTTTTTTTCCCCTATGTGGGCATGAATTAGATTGTCTACTGCCTTCACAGTAGTGTTGAGTAAGCTGGGTATTTGTGTTTCAATTCTTGTGATAACTTTACTAAGTAGAATGTGTTTCAACTCCATCCAGGTTAATATAAAAATGTAAAGTCTTCATCTTTTTTAATTAATAGTATTCTATGGCATACATATATCACAGCTTGTTAATCTATTCCTGAGTTGATTGGCATTTAGGTTGTTTCTGCATCCTGGCAATTGTAAATTGAGCTTCAGCGAATAATCTAGTGCAAATGACTTTATGATAAAATGTTTTTTTCTTTTCTGAGTAGATGCTTAGTAGTGGGGTCATGGGGTAAAATGGGAGGTCTAATTTGAGTTATTTGAGGATTTACATATTTCTTTCCAAAGAGACTGTATTAGTTTGCGGTCCCACCAACAGTGTAAAAGTGTTTTCCTCTCTCCACATCCATCCTAGCATCTTCAACTTTGGGAGTTTGTGATGTGGGCTAATTTTACTGGGGTTAGGTGATATCTCAAGGTGGTTTTGACTTGCATTTCTCTGATGATTAGTGGCAATGAACTTTTTTTTCATGTTTCTTACCCATTCATCTCTTCTCTTCAGAGAAGGTTCATGTCTCTTGTCCAGTGATAGATGGGATTGTTAGCTCTTTTTTTTTTTATTGTTAATTAATCTGAGTTCTCTATAGAACCTAGTTAGCAAACCTTTGTCAGATTTGTAACATGCAAATATCTTTTCCCACTCGGAAAGCTGTCTATTTGCTTTGGTTGTTGTGTCCTTAGCTATGCAGAAGCCTTTCAGTTTAATTAAGTCACATTTATTTATTTTTGTTGTTGTTGCAATTGCCACTGATCTCTTCTTTATAAAATCTTTCAAAAAAAAAAAATCTTTCCCCAGGCTGACATCCTGAAAAGTTTTTCTCACATTTTATTCTAGGGTTTTTATGTTTCATGTCTTAGATTTAAATTGCTTATCCACCTTGAGTCAGTTTTTGTAAGTGGCGAAAGGTGTGGCTCCAGTTTATTTTACATGTGTTATCCAGTTCTTCCAGTGCCATTTGTTGAATAGGGGTCTTTTCTCCAGTGTATGTTCTTTGGTTTATCAAAAATAGGATGGCTATAAGAGACTGGTTTCATCTCTTGGTTTTCTATTCAGTTCCATATGTCTATGTCTCTATTTTTGTGTCAATACCACGTTGTTTTGATCACTATGACCTTATAGTACAGCCTAAAGTCTGGTAGAGTGATGCCGCTGGCTTTGTTTTTGTTCCTAAGAATTGGCTTGGCCATATAGAATTTTTTATGGTTCCATATGAAATGAAAAACTAGTTTTTCTAGTTCTTCGAAGTATGATATTGGTATTGTAATGGGATTGCAGTGACTCTGAAGATTGCTCTGGGAAGTATAGATATTTTAACAATGTTGATTCTTCCCGGCCAAGAGCATTGTATATTCCTCCATTTCTTAATATCTTCTGCTATTTTTTTCCTTAGGGTTTCATAATTTTCTTTATAGAGGTCCTTCACCTCTTTCGTTAGGTATAGTCCTAGGTATTTCATTTTCTTTGAAGCTAGTGAGAAGGGATTTGTGTCCTTATTTAGCTTCTCATCCTGGCTGTTATTGGCAAATACAAAGGCTACTGATTCATGGACATTGGTTTATATCTTGGGACATTACTTTATTTTTTGGTGACTTCCAGGAGTCTTGTGATTTGGGGTTCTCTAAGTATAAGATCATATCATTGACAAAGAGGATTGACCTCCTGTTCTCGCATTCGGATGCCCTTTATTTCCTTCTCTTGTCTAATTGTATTGGCTAGAATTCCAGCACTATGTTGAATAGTAGTGGCAGTAGAGGACAACCTTGTCTGGTTCCAGTTCTAAGTGGAAAAGCTTTCAGTTTTGCTCCATTCAGTATAATATTAGCTATGAGTTTGTCATAGATGGCTTCAATCAGATTAAGTTTCTAAATCTGTAAGAAATTGTATTCTTAAGTGTTCTAATTAGAAAAGGATGCTGTATTTTATCAAATGCTTTTTCTGGATCTATTGAGAGGATCATATGGTCTTTGTTTTTGTTTCTGTTGATATGGTGAATTCATAGACTTGTGTATGTTAAACCAGTTTTACATCCCTGGGATGAAACCTACTTGATAGTGATGAATGATATTTTTTATGTTTGTCTATAATCTATTGGCTAGGATTTTATTCAGAATTTTTACATCTATATTTATTAGCGAAATTGATCTCAAAGTCTCTTTTTAGTTGGGTCTTTTCCTGTTTTTGGTATCAGGGTGATATGTGCTTCATACAATGTGTTGGGGGAAGATTCCTTCCTCCTCATTTTTTTGGAATAATTTTGCAGTATGGGAGTAAGCTCTTCTTTGAAGGTCTGATAGAATTCTGGTGTGAAGCCATCTGGACCAGGGCAGTTTTTTGTTGGGAGATATTTTATTGTTTCTTTGCTTTCAGTGCTTGAAATTTGTCTGTTCAGGAGATCTATGTCCCCCTGGCTAAGTCTAGGAAGAGGGTATGATTCCAAATATTGATCCATTTCCTTCATATTGTCAAATTTCTGGGCATAGAGTTTCTTGTAGTATTCAGAGATAATTTCTTGTATCTCTGTGGCATCTGTTGTTATTTCCCCTTTATCATTTCTGATTGATGTTACTAGAGACTTTTATTTTTCTGTTTCTACTTAGTCTGGTAAAAGGTTTATCTATTTTATTTATTTTTTTCAAAAAGCCAACTCCTTGTTTCATTAAGATTCTAAATGATTCGGCTCAGTGCCTGTGGCACAAGCAGTGAAGGCACCAGCCACATACACCTGAGCTGCCTGGTTCGAATCCAGCCCAGGCCTGCCAAACAACAATGACCGCTGCAACCAAAGAATAGCCAGGCATTGTGGTGGGCACCTGTAGTCCCAGCTACTTGGGAGGTGGATGCAGAAGAATGGCTTGAGCCCAGGAGTTGGAGGTTGCTGTGAGCTGTGATGCCACAGCACTCTACCTGCTTGAGGTTCTGTCTCAAAAAAAAAAAAATTCTAAATGATTCTGTTGTTTTCAATTTCATTAATCTCTGATTTAATTTTGGATATTCCTTCTCTTCTGCTGTGTTTAGGCTTAGATTGTGTGATGACCCATACCCCTTGATTCCCCACTAAGACCAGTGGGGAACAAGCCCCCTACGCTTGAGACTTCTGAGTCTCTCGGTGCCAACCCCCTCAAGGGTGGAGAAGCTTAAAGATAAGGAAAAGAGGAAGGGAGGGGTTGTTGCCAGAAAAAAAGCCCTTGGTGGAAAGTCCCGGGTTCTTTGGAAAATTTCTCAACTTATGTTGAACTATGTACCCCCGCTTTGCACCCCTCTGAACTATGTGACTCTCATCTTGTGATCCATGAGTTAATGTACCTTATGACCCATGAGGTAATATGCACTTCCAACCTAATGCATGTACCCCTACTTTATGACCCCTGAGTTGTGCTGAGATGTGCTAATTGCAATATTTTGGCTTTTGTTCAAGCTTGCTTGCTTCAGCAAAATTTGCGGTAAATAAACCCCTTTAATTTGCCATTTGGGGCTGCATGCTTTCCACAGCATCAGCCCCCTGCAGGTGTATTAAATTTATAATAAATTCTTATTGATTAATTGTATCTGAAGTGGGGTCTGACTTTCTCTGTCTGCTGAAGCAAATTACAACATTGTTTCTTCTTTTTCCAATTTCTTAAGATGGTTTGTGAGTTTGTTGATGCACTCTCTTTCTGTTTCTTGGATGCAAGCATCTAAAGTGATAAATTTTTCTCTCAGGACTGCTTTGCAGTATCCCACAGATTTTGATAGCTTGTATCTTCATTGTTTTGCTCAAGGAAATTAATGATTTCCTCTTTTATCTCTTCCAGCACCCACCTGTCATTCAGCATGTTTAATTTCCATGTCTTTATGTGTAATTTAACGTTTTTGTTGGAGTTGAGCTCCACCTTTAAACCCTTGTTGTCTGTGAATATATAAGGTAAAATTTCAATTCTGTTGATTCTACTGAAGTTTGTTTTGTGTCCTGAGATATGGTCAATTTTGGAGAATGTCCCATGGGCCAATCAGAAGAATGTATATTCTTTATCTTTGGGATGGAATGTTCTGTTGAGGTCTGTCAAGCACAGTTGTTCTAAGGTGACAATTAAGTTTCTTGTATCTTTGTTTAGTTTCTGTTTAGAGGATCTGCCCAGTTCTGTAAGAGGAGTGTTAAAGTCCCTGCAACTACGGTATTATGGGATATTATATTGCTCAGACTAATTAAAGTCTATTTCAGGAATCTGGGAGCATTTAAGTAGGCATAAATATTTAGAATTGAAATGTCTTCTTATTGTATTATTCCCTTGACTCATATGAAGTATCTATCATTGTATTTTTTTACTGTAGTTGCTTTAAATCCACTTGTATCTAAAAATAAATTTGTAACCCCTCTTTTCTTCTGAATTCTGTTTGCCTGAAAAATTGTCCTCCACCCCTAAACTCTGAGTTTTATGTCCTTTTAGGTGTGTGTTTCCTGCAGACAACAAATGGATGACTTGAGTTTTTACAATCCAATCAGCCAGTCTATGCCTCTTCAGTGGGGAATTCAAGCAATTAACATTTATTGAGATAATCGGCAAATGTGGTGGAGTTCTGTTCATCTTGTTTTCTGAAATTTCATTGTTTAGTTTTATATTTTGCATTATTGTGGAAGCCAAGTTTTGTCTTTTAGTTTCTAGGTTTTTAGTTTGCTGGTGGTCCATCGTGATGGTCAGTGTGTAAAATAGGTCTAAGCATTTCATGTAGAGATGGTCTTGTTGTGCCAAACTTCTTCAATGTTTGCATTTCAGTAAAAGTTTTGATTTCTCCATCAATTTTAAAGCTTAGCTTAGCAGGATATAGAATTCTGGGATGAAAATTGTTTTGTTTAAGTAGACTAAAGTAGATGACTATTGTCTTCTGGATTAAAAAGTTTTACTTGAGAAGTCCTCAGTCACCCTGATGGATTTGCCCATGTAGGTCAATTAGCACTTACTCCTTGTGGCCTGCACAATCTTTTCTGTTGTCTTAACTTTGGGCAGGTTCATGACAATGTTTCTTGGAGAACCTCTATTTGAGTTGGGACAACCTGGGGTCCAATATCTCTCTAAAAGTAATGTGTCAGAATCTTTGGTATATTTGGGAAATTTTCATTTATCATCTCCTCCTCTAAAAGGGCTTTGATGCCTCTCGGCGTTCTTCTTCCCTTTCTGGAATACCCTTAACTTGTATGTTTGGATGTTTTATGAAGTCCCATAATCCTATCAGTGACAGTTCTGCTTTCTTTCTCTTTTTTTCTGTCTCTTTAACTGCTTGAGTTAGCTCAAGAGCTTCATCCTCTACCTCTGAGATTATTTCTTCTGCATGGTCTAGTCTGTTACTGATACTTTCTACTGCATCTTTAAATTCCCTGATTGACTGCTTTACTTCCTTCAGCTCCACTACACCCTTTCTATGTTCTTCATATCATTCATGTCTTATTTGATACTAGTTTGGATTTCCTTTTGGTTATTTCCCACATTCTCAGAAATTTCCTTCATTTTTTTTTTACCATTCATGTTTTAAATTCCCCTTCTGTTATTTTTAACATTTCTTTATAGGTGGAATCCTCCACAGTAGATGCCTCATGATCCCTTGGGGAGTTGCTCTTGTCTGGTTTTTCACGTTGCCATGAATTTTCTGCTTTTTCTTCCTCATGAGTGTTTTCTCTTGTCTGTTTCCTTGCCCTACTTTTTCCTTTCACTTCCTCTTGCTCTTAAGTTACTGTGCCTCTGACCTAACGTGGTGAAGAGTTCTTTTGGTAAAGGACTAAAAGGACAAGAGCAGTGAAGAGCAAAAAGGGATAAAAGATTTTTAAAAAGAAAGAATGAGACAGGAAAGGGAGTGAGTAAAAGGGAAGATTGACAAAAAGAATGAAAGAACAGAAAGAGAGAGACAGGGGTAATAGTAGTGTACAGTAGGGTACTTTGACCCACAACCACAAATCCCAACCTCTGGGGGTGCTGGTTTGGGTGAATCCCTAGATGCTGCTGCTCTTTGCCAGCCTGAGCAGACACAGGACCTTACCTCCTCCAAATAGAGAAGAAAAACAAAAATACTATAAATCAAACCAAACCAACCAAACAAAAAACCTTGATAAAATTGGGAAAAAAACAAATATCAGGGGCAGAAAAACTAGCAAAAATGAAATTCTTATTATTAAATAAGGCAACAATGAAAAAATTTATTTACATGAAAAACATGAAGAAAAAAAGAAATAGAAAAACTTGGGGGGGGGGAATTAGAAAAGAAAGAAAGAGAAAAAAGTTTTAAAAATAAAGAGACAAACTAACGCTAACAACTTCAACAACAACAAAAAAAAAAAAAAGAAAGAAAGAAAGAAAGAAAAGAAAAAATATATCTTGCTGAATATTACCTGGGCAACAAGTGATCTTCTGGTATATGAGATGGTAATCACAATACAGCTGTATAAGATGGAGACTGGAAGCCTCTGATGACTTCTTTGCCCTCAAACCGTACAGGGTTGGGAGCCTGGATCTCTCCTCTGCCCACTTAATAGACATGCCTTGACCTTCCCAAACTGTGTCCCTTGGCTAAGCAGTGACTATTTCAGGAAAGGGTATGTTGCTCACATCTCTCCAGAAGTGGCTGCCCACTTGTTGGGCACACTGAAGCAGCCTTGCTCTAGGATCTTGAGGGCCAAACTTGCAAGGCAACTTTCCCACAATGTCTGCACATGACCTGTAGTTGAACAATGATATATCCGCTCTGCCCTGGTGGCTCAGTCCTGGCCTCTGAGGGCTGTTCAAAGTAACCTGCCCACTCACACAAGGTATCCCAGAACCAGCCTTGTTTTAGGACCCTGCGGGCCAAGCTTTCAAGGCAGCTCTCCCACAATGGCTGTGCTTAGCCTGCAGCCAAACAAAGAAAACAACACTCTCCCCCGGCAGCTCAGTCCCAATTTCTGGACTCTGTTCAAACTCATTTACTTGCTCGCCCAATGTGTCCCAAGGTAACTCAACTGAGTGCCCAAGTCCAAATACCCCACAGGGAACGCCTCATTGCTCTATAGCTGCTGCTGCCTGCAGCCACCATGGCTGGTGACCTCAGACCAAATGCAAACACTTGCCCCTTCTCCACTGCTTTTGTCCTTCTTCTGTGGTCCCAAAATCTCTTGTTGCCTTCCTTTGTCCCCAAAGGGATGTTTGTGTGCAAAATTCATAATTGTGAGGTTCCTGGAGTCTTTTCTTCTTTATCTCACTGTGTGCAGTTTCAACAAAGCTGTTTCTCATCCACCTTCTTGCTCAACCCCTAGCAGTAGGCCTCTATTAATTTTTTATAGGTGGTTTCATCTGTGGTGGCTCTCTCATGGTCTCTTGGTGGTGGTGGGAATTGCTCTGTTTTGATTTTTCATGTTGCCAGAATTTTTCTGTTGGTTCCTTCTCAGGTATGTTTTCTTCTTTTTCACATTCTCCATGTACATTTTCCTTCTCACAATCTTCTTCACTTTAAATTACTTTGTCTCATAGCCTATGTCTCGAAGTGGCCTTCTGGTATAAGGCCAAAAGAAGAGAATGGTAAAGAGTGAGAAGGGAGAAAGAAGACAAAGAGAACAAAAAGGGTATAAAAGAAAAGAACTGAAAAGGAGAGAAGAAGGACAAAAAGAGAGAAATACAGTGACATGAGGAATGGTTAGGTTCATCTAGGTGCTGAATGCAATGCAAAGACTTTGCTGGGCTGATCTACCTGTGTCCCTTGAAGTCAGGAGGTCCTTACCAGCATGGGCAAAAGCAAAAACAAACCTCCATCAAACATAAAAAGAGAAAACAGAAATCATTAATATGTCATGGTGGGGGCCTACCTATACTGTCTCCAAAAACTACACCAGTGGTTTTCAACCTTCCTAATACGGCAACCCTTTAATATAGTGCCTTGTGTTGTGGTGACCCCCAACCATAAAATTATTTTTGTTGCTACTTCATAACTGTAATTTTGCTACTGTTATGAATTGTAATGTAAATATCTGATATGCAGAATGTATTTAGGTGCCCCCTGTGAAAGGGTTGGTCAACCCCCAAAGGGGTCATGACCCATAGGTTGAGAACTGCTGCCCTAGACCTTGAATCAGACCAATACCATGACCCTTCGAGCACCCAGAGAAAAGGAAAAAAATAACAATAGATAAATTAAAAATAGAATTATATAAGATAAAGAAAAAAAGGGAGATACTTTAGCTGTTGTATGAGAAATTTGTGTTGGAAAAATGGGAAAAGTAGAAAAATCTCTACCAAAAGAAAGAAAAAGGAGAGAAATAAAAACTAAAGAGAGAATAAAAGGGGTTGAAAAGCTGTAACAAAAATGGAGGAGCCTTTACTATTGAAGAAAATAAAAATGAAAAAATAAAAATACAACCAAACAACAAAACAAAACCAAAAACAACAACCACAACAACAAAAAAGAGAGAGAAAAATAAAACCTAAGGGAAAAATTGGTATAAAAAGCAAAAATGAAGGAAAATATGTATATATAAAACTTAACTCTTTCTCTCTCTCTGTCAATATTCTGCCTGTATGCCAGATGGTGCTGTGGTGTTAGGAGAGAGAGAATACATGCTGGTTTTGCTGTAAAAAATTAAGGCCAGAAGCCATCTCTAGTTGCAGAGGAGTTTGGATCCTGTTTCCCTGACTTAGTTACCCTCAATCAGAGCCTGGTCTCTTCATTAGCATTCAGTCCCCATGGGATTGGGGTCCTAAAGTTCTTATCAAATTTCTTAGGTGGCACATCACACAGTGCCCCCTGGCAACAAAGGTACCTTCCTGGGGGTTTGTGGGCCACTCAGCTTATTCCAAAGATGGATGCTGGAGCTCAGCAGGTGTGCCAAAGCTGGTTGTGCACTAGGACCCTGTGGACCATTTCTCCCACTTGGCCTTCCCACAACTCCAGTGCCCAGCTAGTAGCCAAGCTGATGGGAGAGCCATTCCACCTGGTATTCAATCCTGGCTGCTGTATGCTATTCAAATCCACTCACTCATTTAAGCCTTCCAAGGTAGCTTCAGAGAGTTTAGCTAAAAATCAAAAATGTGTAGGACAGCCCTTTCCTATCTCCCGTCTTCTACAGGAGGGCTAGCCAGCCCCTGCCCATTTCCAAGTACTTGCCTTTTGTGCTGATTTTCCTTAGCTCTGGACCTCCTTGCTTACTCCATAGTCCACCACTGCTTCACTGTGCCCCCAGAGTATGTCCTTGGGTGGGTTCCCCCACCCAAAGGTGGTTGGAGTTTTCTTTCCCCTGCCTCACTCCATGTGGCTAGTAAAGAGATGTTTGTAGTCCACCATCTTGCTCTACCCCCTCCATTATATTGATTTTAATAAAAAAATTTGTTCACTTTAACTTTTTATTATGTTTTCTCCTTCAACACATGACCATTTTTAACCTATAATTTTGTTCTTACCCTTATATACCCTAACAAGTAAATTTGAGAATGGATCTGTCTCCTGACACAGGAGTATGGGTCTACTTCTTGGTCTCTCTCCTATTATATCAGCCTCTATCTTATTATGAGAAATGAAATTTGGGTGTACCAAGTGATTTGCCCAGTGTTCACAAATTCCAAACATTCAGTAGGGACTATAAAATTCTGCTCTCTGGAGATGGAGTAAGTTTATTATTATCAGTGAAATTATGTCAAACAAGTACATCATCTCAACTTCTGATCCTTCAATGTGTGCTTAATTTTTTATGGAAAATATTGTATTTTAAAGAAAATGTCAAATATCCAAGGACACAGGCTTTTCTTTCATTTGGGCTTGTATTGACCTGCTTTATGATTTATTTTTAGAATATTGCCTGAAGAAAAAACATTGGTGGTATTCTAAATATATACCATTGTATGAGAAAGTTTCTCATCTTGTCTCATCCTGTCCAGGTATTTTTGTGTTTTCTTTGTCTTAATGTTGAGTCACTTGACTATCAATAGTCAGCAAGACCTTGAAGAACCTCTATCTCAGAATTGAGGACAAAGTTTCTATTTCGGTACTTTCCCTCATGGATATTTTTCTTTTAATCTTTGAGCCTTGTTAATTTGCATTTGCATGATAGGCTACACATATTCTTATGGATGCAAATGTTGATCAAATTGACACATGTTTTTTGACTTCTTACTATGTGTGTTGATCTGTGCAAGTTTTACTCAGGGATTTAAAAAACTATGTATCTTGGTCCTTATTCTCAAATTTTCTTGTAAAATGGTTGGGAAGAAAAAAACCAAATGTGTACAAAAGTAAATGATAATTTAAGATTTAAGTGACATTTTGAGAAAATAACAGAAGAAATATAAAGGTGAACATGATGCATTAAGAAATTAAACATATAGAGACAAATAACTAATGTTTGTGTTCTTTTGAAAATGTGATAAGAGCTAAGGATTCTCCCTAAAGGAACGCACATATGCGTATATGAAAATTTCTTTACTATTAACATTTCCTAGGGTTTATAATTTTAGGGAAGCCCATTCACAGGATATATGGACCTCAGGCTAAAAATCCTGGGGCAGACTGGAAGTATGTGTACCATAAGAGTTGAAAGACATGGATGATTAATTCCAGATAGACTGATAAGAATAAACTTCTAGAGATGGATCTTGGAAAATTTATAGAGGGAAAAAGGGCAAGACTGGGGCAGGGACCATCTCAAGCTGAGAAAATCTTGAGCAAAATGCTAAAGGCAGGGCCTTAAAAAGTATAGTTTGCAGCTGTTAAACTGAAAATAAGTAGGGCAATAGGAGAAGAGACCTGCTTGTGTTAGGTTGAGGAAGACTGTGCATAAAGGTACAAATAATTATTTTTATTTATTACAAAAGAAATGCATGATCACTATGAGAAGTTCAAATCATAATGAGGCCTATGAAACAAAAAGTGAAATATTTTCCTTCTAATTGTATAAAATTATGATATTTCACTAAGCATGCTAGCTTATAACCTTTTTCATTTAACAGCATAGGCACTATGGCTGAATTTCTATGTTAAACATAAACATAAGCCTTGTAATTTTAATAGTTTCAGCATGTTCTTTATATTGATGTGCCATAATTTATGTGACCAATTTTTCTATTGTTTTCTCTGTTATTCCGACAGTATAAACATTATAGCAATAAACATCCTTATATTTATACTTTTTGCACAATGGTTTGGCACTCCGTGCATGGAAAGTTTGCTTAACTATAATTTTTCAGATGTAATTGTGTTAACTGAGCCTACTGAGATTCTGGCTATTATTTCTGCTGTTAATCATTAGTCTTCTTCAATTAGAGTACAAAAGATTAAATTTTCTTCATAAATTGATATAGTCTAACACTACAGGCTTCATTTTCAGCACCATCTTGTCCCTTCTTAAAAAATTATCCATTTGTAAACTAATGATTTCTTTGGGGGGCATAGACTCCATAAACATTTTGTAAAGCATCAATGATTTTTACCATTCTTACACCCAAGCTTCACCCTAAATGTAATGTTTATTTTTGCTTCAACTTTAATGGAATTCATGTTGTTGTGACAGGGGTGCTTTCAAATTGATGTCTTGTCCTTTTTAGTGCCTCAAAGTAGATCCTATTTAGACATTTTGTAACAAATAATTCTGGTGAAAAAATTTTGAAAATATAAATGCATGATTTTTGTAATACACATTTTACATGGGGTCCCCATTACAGGGGACATAGTGACTCAAACTAGATCCTATTTAGACGTTTTGTAACAAATAATTCTGGTGAAAAAATTTTAAAAATATAAATGCATGATTTTTGTCATACACATTTTACATGGGGTCCCCCATTACAGGGGACCTTTTGAAGATCCCCAATGTTCAGTGCTGAGCAGGTAGGTTGAGGGTCTTATGAGAAGAGCCTTATGTGTCCCTCTAAGATAATATACATCATGGGAGAAATATCTGAAGTGTTTCAAACAAAGGAATAAACATCATCAGGTTTGTCTTCATAAAGTATTACTCTGAAAACATTATGGAGAAAAGAAGTTAGAAGAGAATAAAATTAGAGGAAAAGAGACCAGAGTCTCTTATAAGAATCTGGACTAGAAAAGAACATGGCCTGATACCATGTGAGGGCAGAGAGCATAGAGAAGAGGAAAGAGTCAAGACTTTAAGGAAGGAACAAGACTAAGTGACATGAGAATAACTCAGAAGGAGATGCCCATATTTCTGGCTTATAGTGGGTGATGCCATTTTCTGAACGGAAATCATGGTGAATGGTGGCAAATGAGAAGGGACAGAAGCAGTTCAGCAGGAAAAATGCATTTAGTTTGCAATTAAGATGCTTGTATAACCCAAATAAATATTTCAGTTAGGCAGTTGGGAAAATTGAGTTCAGAATTAAATGTAAATCTGAATCCAAGATGTAAGTATGTATGTATCTACCTCTGTGTGTATTTATATATAGTATATATGGTGCTTTTCAGTATATAATTAAAGTTGAAGAGCTCAATGAAGACATTTTGCAAAGAATGAATAAAATTGAACCCCAAATGTATTTTAATGAATCATAATGTGTGAGGAATGAAATGAGTGGTATAAAGGAGCTGAAGACCAGAAGGGATATCAACAACAACCAGTGAGGCTGGAGGAAAACAGAAGAAGATAATATTACAGGAGCCTAGTTTCTAAGATTATGGAATGACCAATAATGTGGATTATATGAAAATTTTGAGATACACAAAAACAAGAAACATTAAATCTGTGTGAATAGAAAGAAATGAAGCCCTCCCAGTAAAACCAAGAAGCTAAGCAAGTCGAAACTTGCACGAGTGAACAGACAAGGATGCTGTTGACTGTATTTCTTGGCAGTGAAATAATGGACCAAAATAGTGTGTCTCAAAATATTCATAATAACCCTTGCACTGAATAAGTACTGAAGAGAGGCCAAGGGAAAGAAAAATGAAAAACAATGCATACACGCTAAAATAGATATTTGGATTAAACAAAATGTGTGAACAATTTTGAAGACATGATGGGATTGTGTGGGAATTAAAGCTGGAAAGCAGTGAGCTATGGAATGATAGAGAAATAATGGTGGTACTATGCATTATTTATCCAAGTCCTGACCTCAAAGGGAAAGTCAGAGTAGCTACCTAGAAATGGAGGAAGTACCTCTATTTCTACAAATGTGGAGTCTATGAGACCATAAACACCAGGCTTTTTTGGCTGCCATAAACTTCTTTTACAGTGTCTGACACATAATCAACATTCATTGAATTTGTTGAATGAATACATAAACAATATAGATATAGGAGAGACTTGAGGATGTCTATTTAGCAATGGAAAAATAGAAGGACTCATTGTAGCTGCAAACTTCAAGAAGGTGTGAGGCTAGGAAATTGTGGCTGAGAGGAATAGAGGCTCCACGACTGTGCATAAAAACACACCTGGAATGAAGACTCACCTTCCTTAATCCTGTGAGAATAGGATGGTCAGTAATATAGAAGAATTTCAGTGCAATTCCACCAGGAAGTTAAGGGATGCAGGAACTTATTCAAATTCTTTCAAATCCTTTAAATTTGTAACTGCCAAACCAGCATATCCTAACCCCAAATGCCTCTTTAATGATGATACAAACAATCCAGATAATTATGTGTGTAATAGAGGTGAAAGAAGCTGAATTATTTGGAATGATGGCCCAATTTTACACCTAAAATGCTGAGGAGAATTGGTTTTCATTCACAGTGTTTTGCCAGTCTCAGTGTTCATCATGTGGACTGCTCCTTTCAATACCTCTCTGAGGCAAGTTAGCTTCTCCATTAACCCTAATAGAAAACGTCTATCTCAGCAGGAAGGATACTAAGTAAGAAATGGAAAGAATCTAATTCAGATCTTGCATTCACCCAACACAAGTCACTCTCAGAAGGCCTCATTGCTCTTTTCTATAGATAAAGAAATACCAAGATTACTCAGCACAGGATGTGTGGCTAAGGTTGGGCAGCAAGAGTATAGCTATCATGTGATCCATACTCCCATATTTCTAGAATGAGCATTCATGTTATTAGAGCTGCCTTGAGAATTACTGTTTTAAAATCACTCCTAGGTTAAGAATGCTGCCTCTCCATGGCCCCCATGTCACCTCTAGGCATGTATGTGAGGTATGAGAGACAGATGATCACCATTTGTTGAAAGATAATTTAGTATGTGAATGTGAGTATAATGCAACTTCCTCGTGCTCCATGTCTGAATATGCATATGGGTCTGACAATTAAGTTCACAAACTCATGCTAGAAAAAATGCTACATATGTCATTGCTGAATATTATTACAGTCACCTTTGAAGTACTCCCCTTGGGAAGGTATGCAGCAACACCAGAAACTAGCAATTTTGAAACTCCTTTTCTGGAATGGCCATCAGAACTGTCATCATACAATGTCTTGAATGTCATCAAAATGTCTTCCTTTTAATATTTTCTTATCTTTGAGTAAAGAAAAAAATCGGTGGGGACAAGACCAGGTACTCAGGGAAAGTGTTCCATATAGCTATTCATTTACTGGCTAACATCTCCCTCCCAGACAGTGCCGTGTGAGCTGCTGCATTGTTGTGATGTAAGAGCCATGAGTTGCAGGCCAAGAAAATTTTTCAGTGACGATTTCCCTGTTTCTCTAGTGATATTTACTTTGTCAGCTATGCTTTTCACAGTCATCTGGTGATTCTGATACACAATTAATTTTTTGCAAGGTTTTGATCAGTTCTGCTCATTACTGGCTACCCTGGTCTCTCTTCATCAGTGATGCTTTCTCTGCCCTCAGAAAAATGTTTTATTTATTGGCCACTGCCATTTTCTCCTTGGTATCATGTCCATAAACTTGGACTCAAATGTTCCTGACTTGATTTCCACTCTTGCCAAGTTTAGTGATAAATTAATGAATTTTTGTTCATTGCTTTAATTCAAGCTTTAACATTCTCCAAATGGACACAAAAATGTGCAACAACAATAAAGAACTCCACTCAGTAAGACACCACCCCACATCAACATGAACACACTGGTAAACCGAGGTTATGAACCCAAATTGTACAATGCTCTCAGTGTAAGCACATAATGGCAAGTTCACTAACTTAATCATAAGACTTTGTAAGGTAGCCTCCAAGAAAGTTCTTTTCCTGACCACACATGAGCTATCCTTGCAGGTTTATTTCAAAATGCTAAAATTCTGTACTACGTAGTTGGGACAACAGGCTGATGGAATGTGATTTTTGGCATTCATGAAATCATATTTTTATTCCCAGTGAGGCTGGCTATAGAAGTTAAGTTTCATTTATACTTTAAGATCTCGTTTCTGACAGCTCAGGTTGAGCTCATGGTACCTGACTCCATGAAGTAAAGTATAATGACCAACTAATGAGATGATTTATTTTTCCCTGTAGGCCTTTCAGATTTTTTCTTTAACGAGTAAATAATTAGACAAGTGAAGTAACTCATACTAGTGCAGGACTCTGTGTTTATTTAAAATTTTATACTTTCTTTGTCACAAATTTTTGTATCAATTTTGATTTTTTAATACTGTATTATCATATTATTTATCTTGATAACTGAGTTGCTTTTTTATTTGGAATACCTTTTTAAAAACGTTAAGCCCTAGTAAAGTGCCTTCCTTATCTCACCCTATTCCCCACCTTGGAAACCAGTGTGTATTTATTAAATATTTTCTTTCCTCTTCAAAATAGTATTCTTGCCTAGTGATATAAACTTAAATTAATAGATAACAAGTCCTCCTCGGAATAAGAACCAGATGGCAAATTGTGCTCTAAGATTTTGATTTTGGAAGTTTTCAATGTTATGAAATAATGTGGGTGATCAAGTTGGATATTTTTGATAAAGATAAAATAATATAAAGAATGCTTTATCATGGAGGTTTTGAAAAAGATCCAAGGGTAATTTCAAGGAAATAACTATTAACAAAAAAGGTTTTTAGCATATGAATATCACTAAATAATAGATCATCCCTAAAGTTGGTGCTCTGAAGATCAATTTGGGTGGTTATTGTGAAGGAGTATTTGTTCAAAAGGCTTCATTATCTAATTTTGTGCCATATATGTTTGATGAAGTAAATTTGAACTTATATAGTTTACATTATCCTGAAAAAAACATATTTATTACTTAAATAAATGAACGTGCTTATTATGTTGATACTTGAACTAGAAATATATGTTTCTTAAAGGAAATGTTTAGCATATGGATTTTCCCACTTATTTTCCCTGTAATTAAAAGAATCCTACAAAGATTTTGTTTTAGATTATCGTATTGTGAACACAGGCCTTCATTTTCTTGACATGTCTGTATTTGTATGCACCTGCTAATTTTCAAGTTGTAACAGCTTTTGCCTGAAATTGGTTTAGAATTGCATTGATAGGAGACAGGGAAGAGAAAATGGAAAATAGGACTTTCCAGCTCTCATCACCCCATTGAAACATCAATTTGAACAGCTGCCCATGCATGAAAATGCCTTCACAAGAGCTAAGGGAACCAGGGTAGAGATCATAACACCTGGTTGTAGCACAGAAATAAAAAAGAAAGATGAATTGAAGAGGACAGGAATGACAGTTTTACATTAACTGCATCACCCTTCCCCCAGCCCCAGGCTGCACAGTGTGGAGTGGGATAATTGTAGCTTTGGGGGAAAAAAGGAAAGCAAGCACCAGACTTTGCCTTGGACCCTAACACCGGGTGCCCTAGTAAAAACTAGCACTGAGCAGGCCCTATGGCTCCAGACTCCAGTCCAATACCTACAGACTGAGTCTACACATTCACCCTTTCACCCAAGGTTGACCTCACAGCCCCAGGCTTCAGGCCTGTGTAGTAAACTCAATCTGTGATCTGCCTTACCCCTGGGCTAACCTCAGTGGCTGCAAGCTCCAAACCATCCTTAGTGACAGGCTAGATCCAGGGACACTGGGCTTCAGGCCCACCCCAGTGATACCAGGCTTGGACCTGACCAAGGGTCAGATGAGTCCCAGTGACACCTAGTACCTGGCTGATGCTCATAGCCCCAGGTTTTAGGCTTATCATGGCACTAGAACAACCCCTGTGGCCCTAGTCATATGGCCAGCATCCATGGATCCAGCCTCTAGGACAGGCTTTCCAGTTATAAGCTCTAAACCCATCCAACAGTAGGCCAGTTCTTACAGCCCTAGGACCTAGGCCCACCCCAGGATCCACACAAGGCCAGAGCCAAGTTGATTCAAAATACTCTAGGCTGTCCCAATGCCAGATTGGCACATTTGGCTTCAGACACCCTATTGGCACACATGGACACGAGTTCCTAGGCTATTGAGTGTCAAGCTCAGGAGAAAGTGGGATAATATATTCATAGAGCTGAAGGAAAAAAAAAATCTCTGTTACCCAACAATTCAGTACCTGATAAATCTGCAATTCATAAATTCAGGAAAGTTAAAGACTCCCAGACAAATAAGTTAGGGTAGTTCATAACCACAAGAACTGTCTTATAAGAAATGCTAAAGAGAATTCTTCACACTGAAGGGTAAAGGTGCTAATTAGTAACAAAAAAACATATGATAGTAAAAATGTCACTGGTTATATGGTGATATGTAAATCATTATATCTTTAATATGAAAACTGAGAGATAAAACTATTGAAAATAACAATACCTACAATAATTTGTAAAGGGATATGCAATATGAAAAATGTAAATTATGACATCAAAGTTTAAAACATGGTGGGAAATTGAAGTAAAAGTGCCAGGTTGTAGGGGTTTTTTTGTACATGACTAAAGTTACATTGTTATCAGTTTAAATAACCTGTTATAACTATAAGACATTTTGCATAAGCTTCATGTTAACCACCAAGCAAAAACCTGTAGTAAGTATACAACAAATAAATAGTAAGACATCAAAAAGTATCAATAGAGAAAATTACTCAAAAAATAAAACAGTAAGAAACGAAGAGAAAACAAAAGAACCTAAAAGCAGCCAGAAAACAATTAACAAAATAGCAGCAGTAAGTTCCTACCTATTAATTAAACCTTAAAATAGCAGTAGTAAGTTCTTACCTATTAATTAAACCTTAAATAAACCTTAAATATAAATAGCTTAAATTATCCAATTAAAATACACATCATGGTCTAATGGATTAAAAAACAAAACACAACTATGTGCTACCTATAAGGGCACAAATAAATAGAAAGTTAAGGGCTAGAAAAAGATAGTCTATGAATATAAAAAAAGAAACAAGCAGAAATAGCTGTAATTATATCAGATAAAATAGACTTGAGAAAAAGACTATAAAATGAGACAAAAAATCAATTATAGTGATTAAGGGATCAATTCAACAAGAGGCTATAACAATTGTAAATGTGTACACCAAACATCAGTACTTCTAAATATGTAAAGCAAATATTAATAGAACTGGGGGCAGAGAAACACTGCAACAATAATAGTATGGGACTTCAGTGCACCATTTTTAACAATAGACAAATCATCCAGGTAGAAAATAATTACAAAAACATTGGAGTTAAATTACACTTTAGACCAAATGGACCTAACAGAAAATTCCGTATATTTCTCCAGCAGAGAAAACATTCTTCTCAAGCACACATAGAACTCTCTCTAGGACAGATTATATATTAGGCCACAAAACAAGTCTTAACACATTTAAGAATATTGAAGTTATATCATGTATATTTTCTAACCACAGTGGTATGTAACTATAAGTTATTAAAATATTTAAAAGATTGAACTTATGGGCAAATTCACATGGGTATTAAACAGCATACTCCTGCACAAACAATGGGTCAATGAAAAAAATTAAAAGGAAAATTTTAACCAAAAACTCACAGGATACACAAAAAAGCTGTGCCAATAGGGAAATTTATGGCATTAGATGCTTACACCAAAAAAGAAGAAAGGTCTCAAGGAAACAGCCTAACAATTACCCATCAAAGAAATAGAAATAGTCCGGAGAATCCCAACTCTATTCCTCATGTGTCCCCAAGGGAAGGTGTTGAGAGGACTGGAACACTGAACCCCAATCCGGGGGAAATCCCCACCTAGTGCTGGGATTGGAGGCGAGGAGTCAAAGAACAGAGAAGGAAATGAATGGAGGAGGACAGGAGATCCCAGAGGAGGAGACTCTCTCTCCAGATTACTTAAGTCCTAAGTAATTAGTGTGCGGTGGTGGGGAAACAGGGACACTGGGCCTGCTACAGCCCTAATTCTTGAGCTGCACTCAGACCCTGCCTAATCTGTGGTGTTCAAGGTCACTGGAAAGATATGTGTCCCCAAAATGCAAGGCCTGGAGCCATCCCTTCTAAGACAGTGACTGAGCTGGGATTTGAACCACATGAACTCCTGAGACTAGCTACTGAAGACTGAAGGGGCCCGAGCTCTCAGGTCCCCCCTATTATCATCTCACTCACAGAGCTCTGGGTTTATCTTTTTGTTTCCAGTAAGAGAATATTCTTCCTCTTAGATGGGCGCCACATGCTTGGTGGTGCCTGGTTTTTTAGGGCCACTGTTTTCCTCTTCCATTTCTATAGCTGGGATTGATGGAATGTCCTCTATACCACTTAAAACTTCACCTCTAACCTGTCAGTTAGACACCTGACATTTTCTCACTCTTTCCTAGTAATTCCCACATGCCTCATTCCCCTGCATGTCTAAGATGTACTATTTAGACTCACAGCCACTCTTATCTTATACCCATCACCCAAAACTGATGATCCTTCTCAGCTCCCCACACTTCTGTTACTCTCCTCTAAGGCCTGTTCCATATCTACACAAATGTGTCTCCCAGAGTCTGTAAGTCAAGTCAATCCTAAAGTTTGGGACTCTTCTACACCCTCAATTGCTCTACATTATCAACCCAATAGAATTATCTTTCACATCTCCCCAGCTGACCTCAATATCTCCTTAAACCCCATGCTACAAAGGGACCTCAAAAATTATTAATCATTTATCAGGAAACCATATTCTTGACCCACCTCCTCCCCATAAAACACTGCTATCTTATTGGTTCCCAAACCTAACAGCTCCTTCCAACTAGTCCAAGATCTGCACAAAGTTAGTGAGGCCATTTTCCCTGTAACTCCCCTCATCCCAAGCCCCTATACACTCCTCTCCACCATTCCTCCTTCCACCACATACTTTACAGTCTTAGATTTAAAAAAAAACAAAAAAAACAAAAAACAAACCCTTTTTCTCTATCCCTCTCCACACTAACTCCCATTTCTAAGCCAGAAATCCCTCTTAACTGGGCCCTAGGCCCCACTCCCTGACTTTCTCTAACTCTAATGATATCTGAATTAAAGACTATCCTTTCACCTCTCAGGGCAGTCACACTAAAATTACGGATGCCTTCTCTCTGCTGGCCTGCCTTGAAAGTCTTGTCCTAACCCTACTTTCCCTACCACCTAAACAGCCTCAACCTTATACCCAATATCCAGCCTAAGTGCTTCCTTGCCTTCTGTAATATAAGTGAACCTCAATATAAACTTAGTAATGACTCTTAATCACCTAAAAGACCTATAACTTAAATGCCTTTAAAGACCTTAACAACTTTTGCTACCATAATAAAAATGCTCCAAGGCTCCCAAACTTCAAGTCTTCTTCATTCTTTAAAATTTTTTGTCTATGTTTCCTAGTTACTGTCTCCTCATTTACTTTTCATAATTACTACTCTACAGCTGGTAGTTTTTAAAAAATTATTTAAATTCAGATGTTTTAAGATCATAAAACTGCCATTTCTAAAATATTTCTAAATTTTGCTGAATGTTCTTAAAAATCACACTACAGAGATTTTTTTTTTTTTATCAGTTATACCCATATAACTGAAGGGGGACCTTTGAGGAGGAGGAAGCAGCCCTGATGTAAATAGTTAAAAATTAACAGAATAAAGTAAGGAGCAGCCAAGCAAGAGAAAAATTGGCATTTCAACATAGGGAGGAACTTTATCTAAAGGCAGGCAGGTGGAACCACAGGTTAGATGGTGCCAGTACTGACCACCCTACAGGGAGCAGTTAAGATGAAAAATAAAGATTAAAAGACAGAAAGTCACAATACAAGAATGTAGTTTATAGGTTATATAAGAAGAGTTTGAGCAGGGGGCGGTGAGCTGTTTCTGCCATCCTTCTACAGATGAGCTTTGTTTTAACTTTGTAGAGCTTTTTGTGTCTTTCAATAAACCCTGAACCCAGAGTGTTTTTACATAGTGTGACTCTTTCTATTTCATCCTGGTGGGCTGACCATTCAGAAGAGAGGTTCCAATGGAGAGACTGTGGCTGGGGTACTCCCCAATGTGTTTTGAAGGGTGCTTCTTGGAAGGCAGGTGATCAGTGGCCCAACAGGTTGGAAACTGAGGCTTTTTTCTGTGCTTTTTCCTACTGGATGTGGTCAGTCCTGTCACAGGGAACGGTTCTAAGCCAGGGGTGGATAGCAGCCTGCCTTCTTCTGTTTTCGGGTCTGTTTGGTGCTCCTCATTTTAGTGTTTGTTGGTGGTGTGTCTTTCAATTCTTTGACCACCCAAGAACCTGTGGTCTCAAGTTCCAGCATGCTTTCATAACCTCCCATAGTGCCCTTAAAATCTTTTGAAATTCAATCTTTAAACTAACTTTTAAAAGATTACATTGAAATTCTAAAAGAGACATATTAAGCTTATTTGAAATGTTAAAATTGTACAGGAAATAAAACATTCTAGCCTACCAACAACTGGATGGGCACCTGTACTCTCACCTATTGGTGTCCTAATATAAACATGGCCCCTTCTGATCAATCTCTACCCATTCCAGTAAAAACACATCTCCAAAAGAGCCCCTATTTTAAACTTACTCCTCGCTACTCTAGGGAGCTACAGGGATTAAGACAGGACACAGTGATATGGGGTCTTCCCTACATTTTTTAACTACAAGACCAAATAGATTCCTTGGCAGCCATGACTGTCCAAAACAGATGTGGTTTGAACCTTCTCACTGCAGACAAAGGAGTCTTCTATTTGTTCCTAGGTGAAGAATGCTGCTTCTATGTCCATCAGTCTGACTCCTCTGAGATCTGGCCAGGAAATTACCTGAATGGGCTGCCAGCCTCCAAAGACAAAGAGAAAACAGCTAGCATTCATGGTTTGATTTACAAAGCCGGCTCCCTTTGGGTCTTACCTTTAATCACTCCTTTACTTTTATTACTTTGTGTCTCCCTAGGTCTGCTCCTTATAGGAATTGCAATTCAATTCATTCAGAACACTGTTGACAGTTTAACCCAACAACACAACACCTAGGTCCTTCTTCTAAAAGAGGTTCTCTCAAAACAACACCAAAACCTTCCTAACCCCAATAACTCCCCCTATAATGCTAAAAGAGTTGCAAGTTTGCTACCAGCAGGAAGCAGTTTTGAGAGATTTCTGCACCCCCATTCCCTAAAATAAAAGGTGGTGAGTTGTGAAAAAGAAATTCTTATAACCCTGACAGAGAGTGCAGCCATTTTAGAAAATCAGATCAGAGCCCAGCAACCCCCCACCTCCTTCTAGACTTCTGGAGTGCCTCAAGATCAGAGTTCCTGGAAGCACCCTGCCCATATTGCCATATTGTGGTCAGTACTAAGGATACGCCTATAATCCCAGTCTTAAGGGTACCTAATAATCTTGACCTGCACTAGAGAAGAGCCCCAGGTGGTGGTATTCCAGGCTCACTGCCCCATTTCAGCTATATCGATAAGGCTAATAAAAGCCTTTTGTAACTGTGTGGGAGCTGAGCTGACACCTGGCTAGCCTCTATCCTCTTTTTTCCCTCTATTAAAGTCTTCCCTTGTCCCTGGGGGGAAAAAAAGAAGGAAATAATAAAGATCAGAGAAGAAATTAATGCAATAGATTAGAAAAATAATGAAAGTGTCAATGAAACTAAGAGTAGGTTTTTAAAAATGTTACATAAAAATGCAGTCTCAAAACTCATATGAAACCACAAAAGACCCTGAATAGCTAAAATAATCTTGAACAAAGAGAGCAAAGCTAAGGCATCATTACTTGATTTCAAAATATACTTACAAAACAGCAGTAATCAAAACAGCATAGTAGGGGCAGAGAAGTAGATACATAGATTGATGGGCTAGAATAGAGAGCCTAGAAATAAATTCATGAATTTGTGAACAACTGATTTTTTGAAAAATGTGCCAAAAATATACAATGGCAGAAGGACAGTCTCTTTAATAACTGTCATTAATGAAACTGTATGTCTATATACAAAAGAATGAAACAAGACCCTTATCTCATACTGTATAAAAAATTAACTCAAATTGATTAAAGAATTAAAACTAAGACCCCCCCCCCCAATTATAAAACTACTAGAAGAAAACAGTAAACTTTTGGTCTGGGCAATGACTTTTTTTTTTTGAGATAGTCTCACTATGTCACTCTCGGTAGAGTGTTAATGACATCACAGCTCACAGCAACCTCTAACTCTTGGGCTTAAGTGATTCTCTTAACTCAGCCTCTCAAGAAGCTGGGACTATAGTCACCTGCCACAATTCTCTGCTAATTTTTTTGTTGCAGTTGTCATTTTTGTTTAGCAGTCCCAGACAGGTTTCGAACCCACCAACATCAGTGCATGTGGCTGGTGCCAGAACCACTGTGCTATGGCTGCCAAGCCTAGGCAATGACTTTTGCAAAAGACCAGGCAACAAGAGCAAAAAATAGACAAATGGAATTAAACTAAGAAAAACTTCTGCATAGCAGAAGAAACAATTGATAGAGTGAAGAGACATCCTGTTGAATGGAAAATATTTGCAAACCATAAATCTGATAAGAAATAAGCATCCAAAATATGTAAAGAACTTACATAACTCAAAAATCAATGAAAGAAATAGCCCAATTAACAAATGGACCAAGGACATGTACAGACATTTCCCAAGAGAAGATGTACAAATGGCCAATAGGTATAGGGAAAAAATGCTATACATCATTAATCACCAAGGAAATGCAAATTAAAACTATAATGAATTATCATTTCCCACCTGTTAGCTATTAGGTAAAAGATGAAAGATAAACATTGGTGAAGATAAGGAGAAAGGGAAGCACTTCACATTAGTGGGAATCTAAATTATTATAGTCATGAAAAACTGTATATTTCTCAAGAAATTAAAAATCAAACTACCATAAGATATAGCATTCCCATTATCGGATATATATACAAAGGAAGTGAAATAAGTATGTGAAAGAGATAACTGTCTTCTCATGTTCATTAAAGCATTATTCAAAATAGCTAAAATAGCAGATCAAACTAAGTATCAGTGGATGAAAATGTGGTAAAAATACACAAGAGTACTATATGGCTATAAAAAAGGAAATCCTGTCATTTATCAGAACATGGCTGAATCTGGAGAACATCACGTTGAATGAAATAAGCCACACACCGAACAACAAACACCATGTAATCTCATTTATGTGTGAAATCTAAAAAAGTTAAACTCATAGAAGTAGGAAGTAGAATGATGGTTACCAGAGCCTTGGGTGGTGGTGATTTGGGATGTTGTTCAAAGGACATAAAATTTCAGATAGCTAGGAGGAATACCTTTAGTAGATCTGTTGTACAACATAGGGACCATAGTTAATAAATTATAATGTATTTCTGAAAAATTTTAAGAGTAAAATGTTCTTCTCATCAGAAAACTATGTGAGGTATGTTAATTAGCTCAATTTAGTCCTTATATACTTGTATGTTTCAAAACATGCAACTTATTCATCAAGTAGGGAAGAATAATTTAAAAATTAAAAAAAATTACTGTGATGTTTATTTCAAGAAGGCTAAGACCTTAGTGCTATTGGTGTCTGAAGTACACCATGGTTGTTACCCATTCACAACTGCATATAGTACTAATTCTCCAATCTGACATATGTTGCCATTTCTTTTGGGAAAATACCTAGGCGTAGTATTATCAGATCGTGTGGTAGTGACTATAAGGCACTAAGCTATTTTTAACAATGTCTGTTTCATTTTCATTTTCACGAGAAATATATGAGAGTTTTAGCGTTGCTGGATGCTTGTCAGCACATTGTGGTGCCTATATTTTGGTTGGGGGGAGGTGTTCAACCTGCAGCTAATGTAAGGAGTTTTTTGCTTATCTGTGGTGGCAGATGTCCTGAAAATTATGCTCAGACCTTTTTTTTTTTTTTTTTTGGTCATCAGCTTTTCTTAGTGTTTGTGTATTTAATGTGTGGCCCAAAACAACTTTTCTTCTTCCAATGTGGTGCAGGGAAGCCAAAAGGGTGTACACCCTTTAGGGGTATGACTCATTGAGAGTACACTTTTTATTTCCCTAACCACAGAGATACCAACTTTCTTATTACTCAAGAGCACTGACTATAACAATGTTGAAGGTTTAATTGGGTGATACTTTAAAACTTTTCAACTTGATGCTTCTAAGAATATCTAACACATCATTCATAAAGCAATATATATCATCGTTAGCAGGATAATCATTTGAATTTGCATTTCATAAGTAGGAAACTACATAAGGAGATCAATGATATATTTCTTAATTTTTTTGAAGTCAGTGCCATAATTTAAATTTTCAAAACATAATAGGTATGAACTTCGTTGGTGGTTTTATTTTCTAAGAAATAGTAAGTTAAAACTAATAAAATCAACTGGCTACATTTTTATTATAAGTAGTAATTTATATGCAATGTTATGGACTCAAAATATTACTTTTGTACTAGAATACATAAAAAGTAATTGTAGAATTAATTATTGACTATTATTTTTCTTTTAGAAGTCAAAACTATTCCTTTGTGATTTTAAGTGTGCTTGGCTTGACGTATATACTGACTGCCGAGGAATTTAGCTCTTCCCATACTTCAAAACACTTTGAATAAATGGTAAGTGCTTTTGAAAATACTTTTCTATGCATGTTCTGATAACTGGGGATTGGTAATAAGTTATGTGCCTGTGTCAAGTGCAGGTCTGTTGTAGAATTATTATCATCTGTTTTGATAAATGATGCAATTTACTGTAGTCCGCTGATTTTTTCTGTGGCATTACATTGCCATGTGTAGAACTTCAGCTATTTGCTTTGTCCTGATGGAGGAATTGGCACTTTAAAGTAAAGTGGCTGTACATAAATTTGAAGAGATTTTAATACACAATTCTTGATACTTTATTGATATATAATCTTTGATTATTCTGACTATCAAAATTCTTTTTTTGCCTCAAAAGACAAAGTGAATATATTTACTCGAATATGCACATATTATCAAAATTTATCTATTTAATTTTGCTTATGTATACTATAGTCCCATCTACTCTAAGGGGATAATTTCAAATAATTTAAACTCAAAAAATAGAATGACGACAATTCTTTATTTCGACCTTAGTGTCTTGTGAGACAGTGATAGTGTTCCATTACAGTGTGACTCAAAGCATGGTTTATGGATGGATGCTGGTCCCCAAAGTTACTGGTCTGCAGTGACATAGGTATAGATATTAGAAGCTTGTATTTTGGAATTTTTAGAACAATTTGACTTGTTCATGACTTCCAAGCAGTGCAGTACAAAACTTAGTCCACACTAACTTGGGGTGAGATGGGGACCAAGGGTGGAGAAGATATCCTTCATTGCAGATAATATGAAAAACATACACCCATATCAAAAGCATTTTTCTGAATTCTTTGACTTTGAAATGTAACTTTATTAAGGAATGCCATGTTTCAGGTACTGGGCTAGGTGTTTCAAAGTGTATCTTATTTACTTCACATCACATTCCTCCTATATGCCCTTATCAGAGCCATTGCACAGATGAGGAAACTAAAGCACAAGGAAGAATCTTGCTTCAGGTCACATGGCTGGCAGATATACATCAAATAACTATAAGGAATAAAATAACTTTAGGGGAACTGATAACCTTTTGACAATAGTTCACAGTGACTTCAGCTTTTACCTATGCATCTGAAGGACAGTAAATGATGTGTACACATTGTAGAACTTTTTGAGAGACATGTCCCTCTACTTTGTGGATGGCTGAGTGCACAACCAACCTGGATAAATCATAGTCTTTTTATTTCAAGAGTGAAAGAAGTACTCCCTTGCCCCAGTGAGAATGCTTCAGATGTATGTTACCACAGAGAGAACATAAATCACACATGGTCAGAGGTGAATCCTTGCTTGTCAGCCCTATTATTTCTTTCTCTCTTGGGCTCTGAATAGGGGATCTAATAACATTTACTGTTGTGATTTCTCTGTCTTTTCCATTTTGTGTCTCTTTGTTCGTTCTTTATGGAGCCAAAATATTTGGTTGTGTTTATAGAAATCAAAAGTTATTATCAAAACTATCATACCAAAGTAGTAATGGTGAGAATTAGAGGGGATTTGGGGAAAGAAAAAATCGCCAGAAATTAGAAGACAGTAGTTAAAGGGGCTACCATTTCTTTTGGAGTCTGATGCACATCTCCTATATTTATGCTTAGCATTCATTTTTAACCCTTGCCAAAAGTGAAGCTATTCTTAGCTGTTTAAATTCACTGAGATAATTCATTGGCAAATTAAGGATTCCCTAGGGGAGACAAAGAAAGAGGTTCACATATATTCTAAGTAGGCATGAATTTGAAACGTCCCCTTAACATCTATAGCTTTTCAGAAGACTTTTTCTTACAGGTCCAGGACACCACCCCACTGTGTTGCTTACCTTCCCCTCAGGTTTTTGCCTCCCACCATCCTTCCTCTGACCCCATCAATCCTCTTTTTGTAAGCAGGCAGATATACTAAAACTTCCCTAACACCAAAGAACATTATTATACTTTGGATATTGATTTGTTTATATATAGAAGATCATAATTTTCTCTAGTTATTAGGATCCTCTTTAAAGGCTATAAACATAAAATCATTTAACTCTTTCTGTATTGTAGTCACTCTGTTTATCGGTCTCTATTTTGCATAACACTGTAATAAACATCATTTTACATTTATCTTTACATACTTGTGACCTTATTTCTGTAAGACAGATTTCAGAGGAGATTTTTCACCCATTCTTCATCTCTGGGTGGAAAGGAATGTATATTCTTACTTGTTATTGATGTTATCAATTCAATTTCTAAAAGACTGTAATGGTACAAGTTTCCTCTGGCAATGGATCAAAGCATACCCATTTCACACAATGGGTATCCCTCTTCTGTGTTGTCTGCTATCTTCAGATAGCACAGCTATGCTGGATCTTTAGAGAGCTAGGTGAGGTGAAACTGAACCTGGTCATTTGGGAAGTATCCTGAAAGTCTGGGAAAGTCTGTACACCCTATTCTTCTTTTCCTTATAAGGGGAATGCACAAGCCAGGGAGCTCCTTCTCTGTCCTGAACAGTGTCAGTTTATTCTTCTTACCATTTAATGCATTTATTCTTCATTTTTTCCACACTGTATTGCTGTGGCCTCCTACAGAATTATTCTGGATCTCTTCCAGAAATTTTATTTGTGAATAGAGGGATCTTCTATTCTGCTCTCTTATTGACATTACTCCTCCATAAAAGTCTTAATTCTAGATTTTCTTGTATGAGTTTGTTGTTTTCATTTTTTATGCTTTAAGTCTTTAATCCACCTTGAGTTCATTTTTGTTTGTGATTCAAGATAGGTATCCAATTGTGTTTCCTTCTAGACAGTCTTTTGTGTCAATAGCATTTATTAATACTCCATCATTTTTCTCACTAAACCAAAATATTTTCTTTGATACGTATGAATTTTTTATTGTGAATTTTTTCTTGGATTCTTTACTTTGTTCCTCTAAATTCTTTGTATACAGTTCTAAGTAGTGTGATGACATCACATACCTTCCTATCTCCTTCTATACTATCTCATTTCATTCTATCCCATCTGATATGTGAATTGTCCTTTTGTCTAGCATATCAAAACTATACAGCAGTCCCCACTTACCTTCAGTTGGGCTTTCTATGTTTTTAGTTACCTGTGGTCATCTGAGTCCAAAAATAAGTGAGCACAACCAATCAGATATTTTGAGAGAGAGAGAAAGAGAAACCACATTCACATAACTTTTGTCACAGTATATTATTATAATTTTTCTATTTTATTATTTATTGTTGTTAATCTATCTCAATATCTAATTTATAAATTAAGTTTTATCATAGGTGTGTATATATAAGGCAAAATATAGAGTATACATGTGGAATTTTGAGAAAAGTGTTTTACCAGGAAGGGCGTGGAAAATCCATGCTTTTTTCCCCAAGCCTTGCCCTATACATCTCTTCTAGTTGATTGTTCTTGAGCTATATCTTTTGTTATAAACTAGTAATCTAGTAAGTAAACTGTTTTAATAAAATCTGAAAACTGCTCTAACAAATGATTAAACATGAGAAAGGGGTGAGGGGAATATCTGATTTGTAGCCAAGTCAGACAAAAGTTGTGGTAATCTGGGGACATGTTATTTGAGATTATTGTCTTTAGTGGGGAACAGTCCTGTGTGACTCAGCCCTTAGCCCATGGCATCTGATGCTATCTCAAGGTAGATAGTGTCAGACTTGAGATGAATTGTAAGATACCTCACTGGTGTCAGAAAATTACTTGATATGGGAAAAACTTCCACACATTCAGTCACAGAAGTGTTCTGTGTTGAATGTTGACCATAGGAGAGACAACAGTTTGCATTTTCCTTCTAAACAATATCATGTAGATTTGATTATAATGGCTTTATACATTCTTTGTTTTTATTCTTCTAATTTCTACTTTTTATTATTTAAAAGTTATGATTAAATCCAAAACATGAAAAGAATTTTTTCCTTGTGAGAAAAGTTTCTTTTCATGTCTCTTGCCCAGTTTTTAATGGAGTCATTTCCTCTGTTCTTATTGATACACACTTGAGTTCATTGTAGATTCTGGTGATTAGCCCTTTGTTGGATTTGTGGTATACAAATATTTTCTCCCATGCAGAAGGTTGCCTTATTGCTTTGTGGGTTGTGTCCTTAGCTTTGCAAAAATATTTAACCTTTTTAACCTTAACCAGGTTCGACTTATTCATTTTTGCTGTTGCTGCAATAACCAGTGGGGTCTTCTTCATAAATATTTTCCCTAGGCAGAGAAGATCAAGAGTATTCCCCACACTATCTTCTAGGGTTTTTATAGTTTCATGTCCTAGATTGAGATCTTTTATCCATTGCAAGTTAATTTTTGTAAGTGGTAAGAGGTGCAGGTCCAGTGTCATTCTTTTACAGGTGACTAACCAGTTCTCCCAGTACCATTTATTAAATAGGAATTCTTTTCTCCAGTGAATTATTTTGTTTGCTTTGTCAAAGGTCAGATGAGGCTGGTTTCATCTCTGAGTTCTATATTCTGTTCCAGAGATCCATGTCTCTATTTTTATGCCAATAAAATAGTGATTTTGATCACTATAGACTTGTAAGATAACCTGAAATCTGGTAAGATGATGCTTCCTGATTTATTCTTATTTTTGAATTGTGGTGACTGTTCTGGTTCCATAAAAAATGTGGAATTATTTTTCAAGGTCTTCAAAGTAAGACATTGGTATTTTAATGGAAATTGCATTAAATCGTTATATTTGCTTTGGGTAGTATAGACATTTTAACAATATTGATTCTTCCAAGCCGTGAGCATGAAATGTACTCAATACCAATTTGAAACTTGGAGATTAATGATTACAGACTCACACAAGAGAAAATTTGAATTAAGTTCAAACAATGGGGGCACTAGCTTCCCACGTGACAGGTACAAAGCATGAGTGTGCATGTGGCACTATCCCTGAGTGTAAGGTATAACTACAACTCTGACTAACTTTTCATGTGTAAGTTATATAACTTAATGGTTTTTACGTGCATATTAATCTGAAATTTATGAAAAAAATTACTTGTACGGGAAGTAAATGATAGAGCTGTTAGTAAACCTAGGAGTCTGGCTTCAATGCCTGATTTTTCATGATCTAAGTTTATCTTTTTCCTGCATTCCTTTTGAACGGAAGATTTTCACCACCCTCTCACCTCATTATGAAGACTCTCTTTAATGTATATGTAGATATCCACAAAACATGAATTAAAGAAAAAGTAAAAAAAATGAATGCACATATATATTTGTATATGTGCATTCATATGTATGAATATGCACATACACTTCTATATTTTCAATATTTTGCATTGCATATTGTACTATATAGTATGCAGCTTTGAATGCTGCCCTAAAGCAGTTAGAAACAGGATAAGGAATACATATAGACCCACAAATACCGGTGAACATGTATAGCCACATACATTATTCATTCACCTGCAAGCTAGATTTTCCATCATATCTTACATTAAGTCTAGGAAAATGTCTTTGGCGGCTAAGAACTTACACTGGGTTTTAGCTATGCCATTTACTGTCATCAGGAAATGATATTAAAACTGCCTTTGCTTACCTTGGCTCCACCCAGTACCTCTCCGTTAAGGGAAGAGATGAGGGCATTATCTGGTTCTGTGAAGGGAGACAGTTAGCACGTCTGTATCGACATGTTCATTACTTGGAAGGCAAGAACAAGCCCTGAGAGCTTTGAAAGTATATTCTGCCGTGAGGGTAATATACTTTGTCCACATTAATTGCAATACAGTTTATTTTTTCTTTCTTGAAGAAAAAATTCTTCTTTTCTAGTGGGGGAAAATAGCCCCCAAAACAAAGACACAAATTCTGGCTTCTGTTGTTGAAGTCTAGTGAGTCAAGGACCTGGTTTGCAGGAGAAATGGCAATAGAGGAGAAAATGGTGGTTACAGATATGCCAGAACACAATGACTCTGGGAAAATATAAAATCACTTGGTTTTCTTTTTTAATTATGGAACACTATGGCAGAATGTATTAATGAATTTTACTCTGTCCCTTCCCTGAATCTGCTTTCTGGTTAGAGGAATTGTTTGTTTGTTTGTTTGTTTGTTTTTACTTTTTCTTTCACTCATGCTTTGTGGATCTCTACAAACTTTACTATCAGCAAAATATAATAAAGATATTCATTAAAAACTTTAATAATTCAAAAACATTTCTTTAGGGATCCTATTTGAAAGGGTATTAAGATTATATATTAATTTTGGGGGAAAATTGGCTTTTAATGCTGTATAGACTTCCTATGTATATCTTTCTATTTGGTTGGGCTGCCTTCATGCCCTTAAATAAGATTTGATAATCATCTTTTTATGTTATTTTCCTATTAAATATATTTTCATTTTCTTAAAATGTGTCTAATTCTTACCAAAGAATATTTCCCTTGTTGCCTTTCATTTGTGAGAACTTGAAGAATGTACTTAGCTTGTCTTTTGGATAAGACAAAATTGTCTCTTTTTGGATAGAACTTCCCAGTAGAAAATTTTCCCCATTTGCA
Organism: Galagoides demidoff; assembly: GCA_963574575.1. Taxonomy (NCBI): domain Eukaryota; kingdom Metazoa; phylum Chordata; class Mammalia; order Primates; family Galagidae; genus Galagoides; species Galagoides demidoff. The sequence goes on along the minus strand of CAUYQV010172301.1, from coordinate 3,927 downwards.
GTTACCTTGCAAAGTCCATCTTGCTTTGTAAATTTATTATAAACACATAGTCCTAGTGCACAAAACAAAGACAGCATTTAAAAGATTGCAGATGGCAAACAGCTTCCTGTGATCATTAACACACAAATATACATCTATTACACTGCTTGCCAAGCTGAGATGCCTGATGAGATGCAGGGGTTCTTTTCCAAATCATCCTCCTCCTGCCTATTCCCTGGTCTTTACTTTGGCTCAGCATCTCAGGATGCTGATCTTTCCTTACATCTTGCTTCCAATCCTGATATTTTTTTCTGGCTAAACTCATCTCTGGACACTGACTAATCATGCAGGGGTCCTCAAACTTTTTAAACAGGGGGCTAATTCACTGTTCCTCAGACCGTTGGAGGGCTGGACTGTGGGCCCTGGAATGAGTCAGCTGCTACCCAGGACAGGCAGTGGCGGCAAAAACACGGGTGGGCCGGATAAATGTTCTAGGCGGGCTCTGTGTGGTCCGCGGGCTGTAGTTTGAGGATGCCTGGTGCCTGCTTCTTGATTATGACATCTGAGATGCTGACCTTTTTACTTGGACCTCACATTTTCTCTTTTATTTATGGTTTTGTCCTTACTTATGGGTTTATGGTATCTGAAGGAATTATAAATAAATGTAACTGACTGTATGCAAAGATAACTGCCAGCAGTATCTCCTTTCCCTACACATATTGCTGTTCTTTCCATTAAGAAGTAGAGTCCTCTCTCCTTCTCTTTGAATCTGGGCTGGCCCTAAGACTTTCTTTGACCAAAAGGATATGGCAGAAATGACAGGGACTTCCAGAACTGGCCTTAGGAGACCTTAGAATTTATATTTTTATCTTCTTGAAATCCAGCTACCATCTCATGAAACTCAGGCTAGACTACTGAATGATGCAAAAACACCTTGAGAAAGGGATGCCCAGACAGCCCCCTGCCATGTTTCAGCCCTGGCTGGGCTCCCAGTTGAATATAGTTTCACAAGTAACCTCAGAAGTATCCATCTGAGTCTAGCCAGTCCACAGAATTGAAAAAAAAAATAATATAATGCTGCTTTAAAGCTACTTCATTTTAACTTGGTTTGTTATGTAGCATTTAGGTAACTGAAACAGTAAGAATCAAAGTATGAAAATTGCTAAGTTAAAGACTGACAATTTCACTACCAGGCTATACCATTGGAAACTTTTTACTAAGTGAGGAATTATTTCTAGGTGGCCAGAGAAAGGAAATAAACAAATAAATGAGCAGTGTTGTATAAATGATGTTCAGGCTGTAAATGGAAGATATTATCCCTTTTTAAATATCTGTAATTTTCTCAATATATTTCTATATCTGACATGTATACATATCAAGATAGGATAATAATTTCAAATTTTTAAGAATAATATCAGTGACAGGTTATAAAATATAGTTATTCATTGTTATTATATAATTTCTTACTGCTGTCAGGATTCTTGCCTATAGCAGCCTTTCTCTTTGTTGATTCTAATTGGCTTTGAGGTTGAAAATTTAGTGACTAAATATGTTAGGTATTTAGTAAAAGACTATTTGATAAGTGTACCAAATAGACACACAGAAGATGTGATGTTCATTTTGTTTCTTAAAAAAAACCTTTTTGTATTTCTTTAATTCCTGAGTCTTGTTAAATGAGGGTTACATGTACTTGTGTACAAATGATGTACTTGTGTACATCTATTGTTACATGAGGGTTCAGATAGCTAAGCTATTACTATACTTAGCAAACTCATTAGTAAATACAGTAACTTTGTCATATGTTTGTAAGTTCAGCCTCTTACATATTTAAATTCAATATGGACAATAATATCAATATTTTTATTCAAATAAGATAAATGCCAAGCATGTTTTGCGCATATCTTTAGTAACATAAATAGCAAGATATTTGTTTCAAGGTGAAAGATAATATTCCTAAGCCCTCCTATCTAGGCTGACTTCTTCTTGCTCCGCATAACTGCATCATGAACAGAAAGCAGAACAGGTGCAGCTGTTGCCTTCTGTATTATAATGATCACTATTAATTCCTCCTGGCAAATATACCCCTTGGGTATCAGTGGGGACCTAATCTGAAATGCTGAAGGTGGTAGAAGGAGTACTTCAGGAGGGTAAAAAGGTTGTTTTTCTGATCTTTCAATAAAGTTTTAAAACTGGGCCTGTCAACAATCTGAGATTACAGAGGCTTTGTAACTATATTCACTTGGAGGAGTATAGATGGAGAAAGATTTTATTTTGTATTTAATTTTACTGAATGTCTTTTAACATTCTGGTAAGCATCAATTGGTAAAAGTAATTGTGCAGTCAATAGGATAGAAGAAGAGCTCAGGGTTGCAATTAACAAATCGAAGGAATAATAAAAGACAATTAGTTCACTTGTCACCAGACCTGGACAATCTGTGTGCAGACAACAAAGAAGGTGGAAAGTCAGAATGGAGAAGCATGTAAGTCACAACACTCATGCTTTCGCTTTCCTTCTTTTCAATTTAATGCTAGTCAATATAATTGTCTGACAGCTTTAAAGTAGGTGATAGAGATCAATGATATTTTGTTTCTGCTTTTAATTCATAATTTTTATAAAAAATTTAAGTAATCTATGAAATCATTGGAATATTAGCTTTATAATTTTGAGTTTTCTTTAAATTTCAGAATATTACTGGGGCACATATATTTTGGTTACATAATTTGCTTTTGTACACTTTCAGTCAAAGTTGTAAGTGTGCCCTTCGCTCAGAATGTGTGCATTTACAAGTTAGGTGTGAATTAACCAACCCCCTTCTCACCTCTCCCAACTATTTAATTCCCATTGAGTTTAACTTCCATATGTGCAAGTAAGTGTTGATTGACTAGTCCCAATTTAGTATTGAGTACATGTGGTTATTTTTCCATTCTTATGATACTTCACCTAGAAGAACAGTCTCTAGTTTCATCCAGATTGTTACAAAAGATACTAGATCACCATTTTTTTAGTGGTTGAGTAGTACTCTGTAGTATACATATATTGCATTTTATTAATTATTCATGTATTGATGGATGTTTGGGTTGTTTTCCACATTTACAGTAATGTATTGTGCTGCTATAAACATTTGAGTGCAAGTGTCTTTATGATGTAATGTCCTTTTTTCCCCTTTGGGTAAACATTTAAAAGTGGGATTGCTGGATCAAATGGTAGGTCTACTTTTAGTTCCTTGAAATATGGCCATACTACTGTTCATAGAAGTTGCACTAGTTTGCAGTCCCACTAACAGTTATATAAGAGTTCCTTTCTCTCTGCATCTATGCCAGCATCTGTTGTTTTGGTACTTTTTGGGAAGAGCAATTCTCATTCTCATTTGTGTTAGGAGATATCTTATTGTGGTTTTGATTTGTATTTCCTTAAGGATTAGGGATGTTGAACATTTTTTCAAGTTTGTTGGCTATTAGACTACCTTCATTTGAAAAATTTCTGTTCTCATCTTTTGCCCACTTTTTAGTGGGGTTCTTTAGTCTCTTCCTGCTGATTTGTTTCAATTCTTTGGAGATTCTGGTCAGCCCTTTATCAGATGTATGGCACGCAAATATTTTCCCCCATTCTGTGGACAGTCTCTTTACTCTATTGATTGTGTCCTTGGCTGTACAGAAACATCTTAATTTGATCAGGTCCCACCTATCTATCTTTGTTGCTAGGATTTCTTTTGGGGTCTTCTTCATAAATTCTTTCTGTAGGCTGATATCTGTAAGAGTTTTTCCAACATTTTCACCGCAATTATTATTATTATTATTTTTTTTTTTTGAGACAGAGCCTCAAGCTATCCCCCTGGGTAGAGTGCCATGGCATCACAGCTCATAACAACCTCCAACTCCTGGGCTCAAGCGAGTCTCCTGCCTCCGCCTCCCAAGTAGCTGGGACCACAGATGCCCGCCACAACGCCC
>CAUYQV010172298.1:0-18143 GCA_963574575.1 Galagoides demidoff | reverse complement strand
GCTTAAACAGACCAGTGACCTTACCCTGATCAGAATCCCCCTGTTCAAACAATCGCCGACCCCCACACCCATCTGGTTGCGGTTTTACAACTTTAAAAGAAACTGGTAACAGCTTTTCGGGGTCTTTCTCCCCGAGGGGCTGAGGGACCCTGACGCGTCAGCAATAAACTCGCCTCTTGCTTTTGCATCGACCTGAGCGTGGTGACTCTTCTTGGGGGCATCCATCCCTAAGACCCCTGCTTTGGGTCTAACAGTAGATCTAAGGAGTTTTGTGCTACAGAGCACAAAATACAATTATTTTGTGATGGTTAGTTGGGTTTATGGTCAGGGACTCTTTCCAAACAATAATTTCAGATAATGTGTCCCACTGTCTTGCACTAAATTTATGGATAAACTTGAAAGGCAAAAATGTTTTCTTAGAAACCCTATAAGCTCTAAGAGATAGCTTTAGAGAAAAAATATGCTCTTCTTACATTTTATATGGAACTTGATTAGGCTCTAGCCCTTAGTTTCTCAGTTTGGGAATCTATAATTTCAGAGCCCTTATGCCTGAGGAAAAAAAGGGCAGACTCTTCATGTGGGAAATGAGACATGTTGACAAACTGAGATTTGTCTTAATCTTCCCCTGTGTCAAGTGGACAAGTGTTTTCAGTTGCAGTCATGCACCACATGAGTGACAAACTGCAGATACACTTGTGGTCCCACTGATCCCAGAAAAGTGGCCTGCAGGATGGAGTCTGAGAAGCTCAGCTAAAGCCAACGCAGCTTGCCTTGTCGGCTCAGCCTTTCCTCCACACCGTCCATGATTATCTAGTTAAAGTGTCTCCATGAGGGTGAAGATGTTTACCTCAGGAGACTTGAGGAAGTAGGCACACATAGGCAATGGATATTGTGATATTGATAGTAAAGATTACTTTGATGATACATTTTCTTTGATGATTCTCTTAGATATTTTGGTAAAATAAAAGTTACCTTTATGTTGTTTAAACATTTTGCATTGTTAGAGTGAAGGTTATTTAATGTTATTTTCTGTCACATAAAGTTAAAATTATCTAGATTTTTTCCCTTGTATTCTGATTATAAAAACTATTAGATTTATAACTGAAGAAGAACAGTCTAAGAGAGGCTATTCCCACTATTCTCCACAGTCACTGGCTTTCTGATAGTAAAGCTTGTTTGCATGTAACCCCAGTCTCTGCATATTGTCTGGAAAAAGACAGGAGGCTGGACTCTTTTTTTCCAGTAATGCCATAAGATTATATTTTCATTGTACTTTCTCCATGTTTAGATATACGAATATTTACCACTGTGTTACTACTGCCCACAGAATTCAGTACAGTAACAGGCTACAGAGGTGCGTAGCCCACAAGCAGTAGACTGAACCCTGCAACCCAGGAACAGAAGGCTAGACTGCACCATACAGACCAGGTGTGTAGCTAAGGGGCAGGAAACTGCACCGAACATCCCAGGTGTGTAGCCAGGGGCAGTAGACTGCACCATGCAGCCCAGGTGTATAGCTGAGGGGCAGTAAACAGCACCATACACCCCAGGTGTGTAGCCAGGACTAATAGACTACAGCATACAGCCAAGGTGTATAGCTGAAGAGCAGTGAACTGCACCATACAGCCCAGGTGTGTATCTGAGGGGCAGTAAACTATACCATAAAGCTCAGGTGTGTAGCCAGGAGCAGTAGACTACATGACACAGCCCAGGTGTATAGTGGTGGAGGGATAAACTGCACCATACAGCGCAGGTGTGTAGCTGAGTATAGGCAAAAGGACTATATACCTCTGGCCAAAAAAAGCTGTTTGAGAGAGAGCAGTGGAAAGACTTCATGCAGGCATACTTGTAAAAAACTGAGGGAGAATCCCATATGGCCGGGTTGGTTGCGGGCATAAAAATCCCCTGACCTAAGGTCAGCCTGGTCAGTTGCAGTTGTAAAAACCCCCGGACTTAAGGTCCACATGGGAGCAGAGGCTTGCAAACAAGTTTTCTGTATGTCTTAGAAATTACTTAATTATGCCTTGCTGAAAATTGAAGTAACTGCCTCCAAACGGTGAGGCTAGTAAGGCAGGTTCCCCCAGAGCCTCATGCTTCATCAGATAAGAACAAAAGAAGTAATGCCTAACAACATGTTCTCCATTAGTTATGTTAAAAGGATTATGTTAGGAAGATTATGTTAGGAGGATTATGTTAGATAAAGTGGTATCAGTTAATCTGTAGATTACTAAGGAGGATCTGCTCCCGAAAAAGTCACAAGATATTTATTCATGAGATGGATTATGATTGTAATGAATATTAATGAAGTTATTGATGTACAGTGCACATGTGCAGAGGGATCGTAATGAATATTAATGAGGTACAGTGAGCATGTACACAGCTAACTATTTAAACCAGAACAAGATAAACAGCCTTGCCACTTGCCATGAGAGAGCAGTGATCCCTGGCTGTTTAAGCCAGGAGATAAATAAAGAGTTGTCACATGCCTGAGGGAGCTGTGAACCCCTTTATTTAAATATACAATTTCAATATGTGGGTTTATGCTCTGCAATGCTGCTTCTCTGTGAGACCCTAACAACAACATTCTGGCACAGCGAGCAGGGTAGCAGAGTGTTCTTCATGAGGATAGCCTGGCCAGCTTCTTCAGGGAGACACCTGGACTTCCTCCGGACAGAGTGGTGGATGCCTAAGATAAACCACAGATGACTGAAACCAAAGAGGTAACAGTTGCACTGGTCCATAAGGCTCTAGGGATAAATAAAGAGAAAATGAGTAATAATCATTCCTTGGAGGAACAGTATGTTGCTTTGCTCAAAACTCTGCTGCAAACAACAGGAGTCTTTATAAAGACTAAAACTCTTAAGGGAATTATTTCAGGTGGTAACTAAGCACCGTTACTGATTTACACCAGAGAAGAAAAATCAGTTAAATATCAAAATATGGAGGAAGGTTGGAACAGCTCTTAGGAAGGCACACCAGCAGGGAGAATTTATTAGTGGAGAGTTTTGGACTGCGTATTATTTGGTTATAGGTGCCTTAGAACCATTGCAGTCTAATTCTGATACAGACAGTACTCTTGATGGTTTGCCACCCCCCGCCCCTGCCGACTACTGAGGAGGGTGCACATGCTGAACATCATATATGTGATGTGCCCTTAAAAAGTCCTGATGGGTTGGGCTGTTCTACACATTGCCCCCTGGGCAAGGACTTGTCTGATAAAGAGCACAGTGAAACAGATTCTGATGGTGCTATTACCAATGTCTCTGATGCAGAAGACTTTAGGAGCCTTAAAAAGTTACTTACTGAAGGCTTTTTAGCTATAGAAAAGTGGTAAACTGGGCCTCAATATGTAGAAGATTTCAGGCCCCCTGCCACAGCTCCTTCTGCAGTTCCTACATCTAAAGTTGCCCCAACTGCTCCGCCAACATTCTATCTAGTCTGGCCTGATCCTAATAGCTCTAGAATTCATTTTAAGGTCAAGCCTGATACTCTTAATAGTGTTCAGGATGCAGAGGCTTCTACTACCTCTAGAAAAGGAAAGGAGGAATCCTTAGTCATGCCTGCAACCCAGATGGTTGATGAGCAAGGCAAAGTTACCAACAATTACACTGAAGTCCAGATTAAGATATTGAGAATTTTGAAAGACATGGTTCATGCTTATGGGCCCAATTCACCCTATGTGGTGGGAACTTTATCTTCTTATTGTGGAAACCATCAGTTCATTCTTTAGATTGGGACTCTTTGGCTCATACCACCTTGAGCCCAGGTCAGTATATTCAATTTAAATCTTGGTGGGCTGAGGAGGCAAAAGTACAAGCTCGTAGAAACAGAATGGCTGGTGGACTCACTTTTGAAGAACTAACAGGGACAGGACCTTTTGAAATAGTGAACACTCAGGCAGCTCTTACCTCTGAGCAGATAATACAAGTAAGGGATGTCTGTATTAGAGCTTGGCAGCATTTAGCTCAGAAAGGAGAAATTAAACAGTTTCTTACTAAAGTACTCCAGGAGAACAATGAGCCCTACACTGAATTTGTTGCTCAGTTGCAAACTGCTATTGAAAGATCTATTCCAGAAGAGGATGCCCATAGGTTATTGCTTTTTCAGTTATCTTTCAAAAATGCAAACACTGATTGTAGGCAAGCTCTATCAGGAATAAAGAATCAAAAAGATGTTACTATAGAACAATATACTCGTGCCTACCAAGAGGTCAGTTCAGGTACTTTCCAAGCTAATTTACAAGCTTCAACTTTAGCATCTGCCTTAGCAGCTACCTCTCAAGACAGTGCAGTGCTTGATTTACCATTACTATCTGATGTAGATTTGAGAAATAGAGGACCCCCCCCCTAAGAAATTACCTACTGGTGTTTATGATCCCATTCCTTCTGGAACTGTGGGTCTGATTTTAGGCCCAAGCAGCCTAACTATGGAAGGATTTAATGTCCATCCTAGAATAATCAATAAAAACTATAATGGGAAAATTTTAATTATGGTTTCTGCTTCCAAGGACTTTCAATTAGCAGTTAGTCAACAGGTAGCTCAAATTCTAATTTTGCCTTATCACAAGGGTAAAACAACCCCAGTTTCTCATGAAGGCGGGTTTGAAAGTACAGGGAAATAGATCTTTTGGCACACTTTTCTGAATGATAACAGCCCCCAATGTAAGATAACTTTTGACAATGATATCCAGATTGAAGGTTTTGTGGATACAGGACCTGATGTCTCTATCATTGCCACACATATGTGACCAAAGAATTGGCCTAAGGCACATGTCCAGGCTACTTTTCTTGGCCTCAGGACTATAGCTAATATTAAACAAAGTGTGCCAGACTTATCCTGCAAAGGACTTGACAGAGAAAAGGTTTGTGTCTGTCCATATGTTGCCCCTATAGCAATAACATTGTGGGGAAGAGATTTATTACAACAATGGGGTACTATGCTTAGTATTCACTACCTCTAAAGCTGTTAAAAATACCATGTTTAATATGGGGTTTAATCTGACTCAGCCCAGCCCTTCCAAAGAGCCTGAAGTAATTCGAATTGCCCATAATAATACAAGCCTCGGACTTCCAACTTTACCAGAGGATTTTTCCTAGGGGTTTCTGCTAAACGCTTCACCCTCTCTCTACAATGAAAAAATGATAAACCAGTTTGGGTGGAGCAGTGGCCCCTTCCTCTAAAAAAGTTAGAAGTGCTTTATCAATTAAATCATTCAGTAGAATAGATAATGGATCTGCTTATATCTCTAACAGATGTCAAGTCTTTTTTAAATTATATAATATCAAACATATTACAGGAATTCCTGGTAATAGCACTGGACAAGCTGTTATTGAAAGGCAAAATTGAACATTAAAAGAAATGTTATTGAAACAAAGAAAAGGGGGAGAACAGTATAACATCACCCCTAGAAATAGATTATCTTCAGCTCTTTTCACTTTAAATTTTTTAAATATGAATGAGAAAAATGAAATACCAGCTTATAAACATTGGGTAACTGTGACCTCACTCCCTCTTGACCAACTAGTTTATTATAAAGATGTAATTAAGAATGTATGGATACCAGCTACTGTTATACATTGGGGAAGAGGCTATGCTTATATTTCCACAGGAGATAATAAACTCTGCGTTCCAGATAAGAATTTAAAATTACAACACTGCCCAGTGGAAGTAATATCACAAAAGAAAGATGAAGAAGAAGGTGGTGAAACAGGTAACAACCAACTTGAACAGGATTAGTGTGAGCTGACCCCAGAGAGAGAGACAGGACCTACTGCAGAGAACACTGAAATCACCTGATGTTATTTGGGGCCAGTTAAAGTTAAGGAAATTATGTGATACTACTGAAGGTGTGGTACATAAAACCCAACAAGAGATGACTACTGTTAATTTCCTTTTAGCTGTTATTGCTGTTTTATCAACAGCAAGGGGAGGGACTTTTCATTATTGGACATATGTCCCTAACTCTCCCTTACTCAGAGAAGTTAGTTGGATAGAACCTACTGTACCTGTTTATATTAATGATTCTGCCTGGCTTCCAGGCCCCTACAACACTAGAGGGCCTTTTAAACCAGATAAAGAAGGCACTACCATTTTTAATTATACCACTGGAGTGAATGATCAATCCCCCCATTTGTATTGGTAACTCTACTCATTGTCTCTATATGGCTATGCAAGCATGTGTGAGCTCATATGAATATCCATCAAACATACTATATTTGGTGTCTCAAATGTATATGTTAAGTACATATGCATGGGAAAAACATCAAGTTAAAAACATGCTCACTAATCCAGAATTATCCCCATGCCAGATGCATTCTTTTAAAGAAGTTCATAATTGGATTCATTGGGTGAAATGTAAAGGACAACATCCCTTTAGGTTGATAAATACCACATATGGGAAGATTGTGGATTAAGGACCTCTTACAAGTTTATAAACCTCGTCTGATACTCCTGTTCCATGTCCCAGTTGACATCCCAATGGAGAATTACAAGTATCCATCAAAGAAAGATGTAGTTGGAATAGCCACTGGTTACCCTATGCATTGGAGAAATGGTGGGTTTTCACCCCCCTCCCCCTGTCTTGGAAGTTATCTAAAGCAAGTTCATTTGTGGAAGGTTGCTGTTGCCATGCAGGCCATTAAAGCCTGGAGGTGTGGTCTGTCTCATGAGCCTGAGAATAATCAATACACTATCAGTTTTGAAGCTAAAGATACTCAATATATTCAGGCTTGCCTACCATTACCTTTTATGTGGCGTAAAGGAAATGTAAATTGGAATATGGAAACAGGAGAATTATTTTGTCCTGCTTGTCAATTACTTACTTGTATTGACCAATCTGTGAGTTTTGATCCCTCTAAGGAACAACTGTGTTTATTGAGAGCTTGAACTGGAGTTGGCTGCCGGTTGATTTGGTGAGACCATGGGAGGAGTCCCCAGCCCTGCCAATATTATAGCTGTTGGCTGAGCAAATCCTGAAGAGAAGTTACCGATTTATTGGACTGTTGATTGCAACCATTTTGGGGATCATTGCTGTTACTGCAACTGCTGCTGCAGGGGGTGTTGCCTTGACACAAAATATAAGAACACAGACTTTTGTTGCTGATTGGCATAAAAATTCAGAGCAATTATGGACTGCTCAAAAACAAATAGATACTAAAATATCTAATGAAATTTCTGATTTGGAACAACCTGTTGTTATGATAGGTGATGAACTGGTTAGTTTTAAAAAAGCAGATCAAACTCAAATGTGATGGAATATTACTACTTTTTGTATTACCCCTGTAAACAAAATTTCTTTGGGAGAAAGTTAGAAAGCATTTGTTAAATCACAAGAATTTAACTAATGATATTGTGAATTTACAGACTGAGATGTATTATACTTTCCAACATAAGCTGGGAAAGGTGGATAGTGATGAGATCTTGAAGGGATTAGCAGAGGAAATAGAACAAATGAATCCTATGCCCAAGATCAATAGACTTATTAGAAGTACTGTTGGATCTTTTGCTTTGTTACTTATTTTTTGCTTGATTTTATATATCGTGTGCAGGAAGGTAAATCAAACTAATAAGGAGAATGAAAGACATGCTGCCATTTTTGCTTTAATGATGTCTGATGTGAATGCCAATAAGAAAAAGAAGGGGGAAATATAGTCGAAAGGCCTATATGCCTCTGGCTAAAAAAGCTGTTTGAGAGAGAGCAGTGAAAAGACTTCGTGCAGGCATACTTCTGAGAAACTGAGGGAGAATCCCATATAGCTGGGTTGGTTGCGGGCATAAAACCCCCCTGACCTAAGGTCAGCCTGGCCGGTTGCGTGTGTAAAAACCCCCTGACTTAAGGTCCACATGGGAGTGGAGGCTTACAAACAAGTTTTCTGTATGTCTTAGAAACTCAAGGCATACTTAATTATGCCTTGCTTAAAACTGAAGTAACTGCCTCCAAACAGTGAGGCCAGTAAGGACAGGTAATCTACCTTCCCCAGAACCTCAGGCTTCATCAGATAAGAACAAAGAAGTAATGGCTAACAACATGTTCTCCATTAAGTTATGTTAAAAGGATTATGTCAAAAGAATTGTGTTAGGAAGATTATGTTAGGATTATGTTAGATAAAGTGGTATCAGTTAATCTGTAGATTACTAGGGAGGATCTGCTCCTGAGATAGTCACAAGATTTTTATTCATGAGATGGATTATGAATTGTAATGAATATTAATGAAGTCATTGATGTACAGTGTGCATGTGCAGAGGGATTGTAATGAATATTAATGAGGTACAGCTAACTATTTAAACCAGAAGAAGATAAACAGCCTTGCCACTTGCCATGAGAGAGCAGTGGTCTCTGGCTATGTAGTAAGCCAGGAGAAAATAAAGAAGTTTGTCACATGCCTGAGAGAGCTTTATTTAAATATACAATTTCAATGTGCAGGTTTATGCTCATTGACACTGCTTCTCCGTGAGACCCTAATGACAACAGCTTAGGAACAGTAAACTGCACCACACAGCCCAGGTGTGTAGCTGAGGGGCAGTAAACTGCACCATACAGCCAAGGTGGGTAGTTAAGGGGCAATAGACTGCACAATACTGCCCAGGTATATAGGTGAGGGGAAGTAAACTGCACCATACTCTCCAGGTGTGTAGCTGATGGGCAGTGAACCACACATACAGCTGAGGAGTGTAGCCTGGAGCAGTAGACTGCACCATACAGCCCAGGTTTGTAAAAAGGGGCCATAGAGTGCACCATATAGCCTAGGTGTGTAGCCCAGGGACAGTAAACTGCAACATAGAGCCCAGGTGTGTAGCTGAGGGGCAGTAAACTGCACCATACAGCACAGGTGTGTAGTCAGGAGCCAAAGACTGCACCATACAACCCAGGTGTATAGCTGAGGGGCAGTAAACTACAACATACAACCCAGCTGTGTAGCAGAGGGACAGGAAACTGCACTATACAGCCCAGATGGGTAGCTGAAGGGCAGTGAACTACCCCATAAAGGCCAGGTGTATAGCCAGGAGCAGTAGACTGCACCATACATCCAAAGTGTGTAGTCCAGGGGATGTAGACTGTACCATACATCCCAGGTGTGTAACCCAGGTACTTGTGACTACACCATACAGTCCAGGTGTTTAGTCCAGGGGAAGTAGACTGCACCATACAGCTCAAGTATGTACTCCAGGGGCCATAGATTGCATTATACAGCCCAGGTGTGTAGCTCAGGGGTAGTAGACTGCACCATACAGCCCAGATTTATAGAGATGAGCAGTAGACTGCACCATATAGCCCAGGTGTGTAGATGAGGGGCAGTGAACTGCACCATGCAGCCCAGGTGTGTAGCCAAGAGCAGTAGACTGTACCATACAAACTAGGTGTGTAGCCTAGAACAGTAGACTGCACCATACAGCCCAGGTTGTGTAGCCCAGGTGCCATACAGCCCACGTGTGTAGCTCAGGGGCAGGAAACTGCACCATACAGCCCAAAGATGCAGCTCAGGGGCAGTAGAGTACAAAATGCAGCCCAGGTATATAGCTAAGGGGCAGTAAACTGCATCATATAGCCCATGTGTGTAGCTGAGGGGCAGTTAACTGCACCATTCAGCCCAGATGTGTAACTGAGAGGCAATAGACTGCACCAGCCTAGATATATAGCCAAGAGCAGTAGACTGCACCATACAGCCCAGGTATGTAAACAGGAGCAGTACACTGCTCCATACAGCCCAGGTGTAGAGCTGAGGAGCAGTAAACTGCACCATGGAGCCCAGACCTGTGGCTGAGGGACAGTAAACTGCACTATACACCCCAGGTGTGGAGCTGAGGGGCAGTAAAGTGCACAATACAGCCCAAGGGTGTAGCCAGGAGCAGTAGACTGCACCATGCAGACCAGGCATGTAGCCTGGAGGTCATAGAGTGCACCATCCAGATGAGGGGTGTGGCCAAGGGGCCATACAGTGCACCAGACAGCTCAGGTGTGTAGCCCTGGGGGAGTAGACTGCACCATACAGCCCAAGTGTTTATCCAGGAGCCGTAGACCACACCATACAGCCCAGGTGTGTAGCCCAGGGGCCATAGAGTGCACAATACAGCACAGGTGTGTCACCCCAGGGCTGTGGAATGCACTATACAGTCCAATTGTATAGCCCAGGGGCAGTGGACTGCACTATACAGCCCAGATGTGTAGGCAGGAGCAGTAGACTGCATCATACAGCCCAGGTGTATAGCTGAGGGGCAGTACACTGCACCAATTAGCACAGGTGTGTAGCTGAGGGGCAGTAGACTGTGCCATACAGCCCAGGTGTGTAGCTGAGGGGCACTAGACTGTACCATACAGCCCAGGTTTATAGCTGAGGGGCAGTAACTTCATCAAATAGCCCAGGTGTGTAGCCACGAAAGGTAGACTGCACCATACAGCCCAGGTTAGTAGCTGAGGGGCATTAAACTGCACCATACATCCCAGATGTGCAGCCAGGAGCAGTAGACTGCACCATAAAACCCAGGTGTGTACCCCCAGTGCTATAGACTGCACTGTACAGCCCCGGTGTGTGGGCGAGAGCTGGAGACTGCACCATGCAGTCTAGCTGTGTAGCCCAGGGGCTGAAGAGTGCAATATACAGCACAGGTGGGTCACCCCAGGGCAGTAGAGTGCACCATACAGGCCAGTTGTGTAGCTAGGACCAGTGGACTGCACAATACAGTCCAGGTGTGTAGCCCCAGTGTCAGTGCCATAGACTGCACTGTACAGCCCAGGTGTGTGGGCAAGAGCCGTAGACTGCACCATACAGTCTAGATGTGTAACCCAGAGGCCATAGAGTGCACTATACATCACAGGTGTGTCGCCCCAGGGCAGTAGAGTGTAACATACAGCCCAGTTGTGTAGCCCAGGGACAGTGGGCTGCACCATACAGCCCAGGTGTGGCACCATACAGGCCAGGAGTATAGCTGAGGGGCAGTACACTACACCATATAGTGCAGGTGTGTAGCTGAGGGGCAGTAAACTGCACCATATAGGCCAGGTGTGTAGCTGAGGGTTAGTAAAACTGCACCATACAGCCCAGGTGCCATAGATTGCATGATACAGCACAGGCATGTAGCCCAAGGGCAGGAAACTGTACCTTATAGCCCAGGTGTGTAGCACAGGGGCCATAGAATGCACCACACAGCACAGGTTTATAGCCCAGGGACAGGAAACTGCACCAGGTGTGTTGCCCAGGAGCACTGGACTGTACCATATAGTGCAGGTTTGTAGCCCAGGGACAGGAAACTTCACCATACAGCCCAGGTGTGTAGCCCAGGGGCAGTAGACTGCACCATACAGCCCAAGTGTGTGGTCCAGGGGCAGGAAACTCCACCATACAGCCCAGATGTGTAGCCCAGGGGTCATAGATAGCACCATACAGTCCATGTGTGTTGCTCAGGAGCAGTAGACTGCACCTAAACAGCCCAGTGTGGAGCTGAAGGGCAGTATGTAGACAGAAGGTGTCTTTCCAGGTGTGTAGACAGGAACAGTAGACTGTACCATACAGCCCAGGTTTGTAGCCAGGAGCAGTATATTGCACAATACACCCCAGGTGTATAGCTGAGGGGCAGTAACTGCACCATACAGCCTAGGTGTATAGCAGAGGGGCAGTAAACTGCAGCATATTACCCAGGTGTGTAGCTAAGGGGCAGTAAACTGTATCAAACAGCCCAGGTGTATAGACAGGATCAGTACACTACACCATACAGCCCAGGTGTGCAGCCCAAGGGCAGTAGACTGTACCATACAGCCCAGGTGTGTAGCTGAGGGCCAGTAAACTGTACCATACAGCCCAGGTGTGTGGCTGAGGGGCAGTAAACTTAACCATACAGCCCAGGTGTTTAGCCTAGGGGCAGTAAACTGCACCATACACTCCAGGTGTGCAGCTGATGGGCAGTAAAATGCACTACATACCTGAGGTGTGTAGCTGAGGAGCAATGAACTGCACCATACAGTCCAGGTGTGTAGCCAAGAGCTATAGATACATCATACAGCCCAGGTGTGTAGCCAGGAGGAGTAACTGCACCAGAGGGCCCAGGAGTGCAGCTTACAAGCAGTAGATTGCACTGTACAGCCCAGGTATATAGCTGAGGGGCAGTAAACTGCACCATACAGCCCATGTGTGTAGCTGAGGGGCAGGTAACTGCACCATACAGGCACAATGTGTTGCCCAGGGGCTGTAGACTGTACTATATAGCCCAGGTGTATAACCCAGGGGTATAGACTATACCATACAGCCCAGGTGTGTAGCCCAGGAGCAGTAGACTGCACCATATAGCACAGGTGTGTAGCCCATGGGCAGGAAACTGCACCATATAGCCCTGGTGTGTAGCCCAGGGGCAGTAGACTGTACCATACAGTCCAGGTGTGTAGCCCAAGAGCAGTAGACTGCACCATACAGAACAGTTGTGTAGCCCAGGGGCAGGAAACTGCACCATACGGCCAAGTGTGTAGCCCAGGGGCGATATACTGCACCATATAACCCAGGGTGTGTAGTTCAGGAGCAGTAGACGGCACCATACAGTGCAGGTGTGTAGCTCAGGGGCAGTGAACTGTACCATACAGCCCAGGTGTGTAGCCACAAGCAGTAGACTACACCATACAGCCCAGGTGTATACCTGAGGGGCAGTAACTGCACCATACAGCCCAGGTGTATACCTGAAGGGCAGTAAACTGTGCCATACAGCCCAGGTGTAGTGAGGAGCAGTAGACTGCATCATACAGCCCAGATGTGTACTGAGTGGCCATAGAGTGCACCGGACAGCCAGGGGTGTGTCCAGGGGCCATAGACTGCACCATATACCCCAGATTTTTATCCAGGAACAGGAAACTACACCATACAGCCCAGTTGTGTAGCTGAGGGGCAGTGATATGCACCATACAGCGCAGGTATGTAGCTGAGGGGCAGTAAACTGCACCATATAGCTAAGGTATGTAACCGAGGGGCAGTAAACTACACAATACAGCCCAGGTGTATAGCCCAGAGGCAGTGAAATACACCATACAGCACAGGTGTATAGCCAGGGGCAGTAGACTGCACCATACAGCCCAGGTGTATAGCCCAGGGGCAGTGAAATACACCATACAGCACAGGTGTGTAGCCAGGGGCAGTAGACTGCACCATACAGCCCAAGTGTATAGCTGAGGGGCAAGAAACTGCACCATACAGCCCAGGTGTGCAGCCAGGAGCAGTAGACTGCACCATACAGCCCAGGTGTGTAGCCCAGGGGCCATAGACTGCACTGTACAGCCCTGGTGTGTATGCAAAAGCCATAGACTGCACCGTACAGCCCTGGTGTGTATGCAAAAGCCATAGACTGCACCATACAGCCCAGATGTATCGCCCAGGGGTTGTAGAGTGCACCATACAGCACAGGTGTATAGCTGAGGGGTAGTACACTGCACCATACAGCCCAGATATATAGGTGAGGGAAAGTAAACTGCACCATAGAGTCCAGGTGTGTAGCTGAGAGGCAGTAAACTGCACAATGTAGCCTAGGTGTGTAACCAGGTGCAATCGACTGCACCATACCACCCAGGTGGGTAGCCCAGGGGTGGTAGAGTGCACTATAGAACCCAAGCTTGTAGCTGAGGGGCAGTAAACTGCACCATACTGTCCAGGTGTGTAGCCAGGAGCAGTAGACTGTACCATACAGCCCTGGTGTGTAGCCCAGGGGTCCTAGACAGCACCATACAGCCCATGTGTGTAGCTAGGAGTAGTATACTGCACCATCCAGTCCACGTGTATAGCCCAGGGGCTGTAGAGTACACCATATAGCCCAGATGTGTACCCATGGGCAGTGGACTGCATCATATAGCCCAGATGTGTAGGTAGGAGCAGTAGACTGCACCATACAGGCCAGGTGTGTAGCCCTGGGGCAGTAGACTGTACCATACAGCCAGGTGTGTAGCTCAGGGGCTGTAGAGTGTACCATACAGCCCAGGTGTGTGGCCCAGGGGCAGTAGACTGTACCATATAGCCCAGGTGTGTAGCCTAGGGGCCGTAGACTGCACCATACAGCCCAGGTGTGTAGCTGAGGGGCAGTAGACTGTACCATATAGCACAGGTGTGTAGCCCAGGGGTAAGAAACTGCACTATACAGCCAGGTGTGTAGCCTGGGAGCAGTGGACTGCACCATACAGCTCAGGTGTGTAGCCCAGGGGCAGGAAACTGCATTATACAGCCCAGGCGTGTAGCCCAGGAGCATGGACTGCGCCATACAGCTTAGGTATGTAGCTGAGGGACAGTAGACTGCACCATGCTGCCTAAATGTGTAGCCCAGGGGCAGGAGACTGTGCCACTCAGCCCAGGTGTATAGCTGAGGGGCAGTAGAGGGCACCATACAGCCTAGGTGTGTAGCCCAGGGGCTGTAGACTGCACCATAAAGTCCAGGTGTGTAGCCCAGGGGGAAGTAGACTGCATCATAGAGTACAGGTGTGTAGCCCAGGGGCAGAAAACTGCACCATATAGCCCAGGTGTGTAGTCCAGGTTTGTAGCCCAGGGACAATGGACTGCACCATACAGTCCAGGTATGTAGCTGAGGGGCAGTTGACTACACCATACTGCCTAGGTGTGTAACCCTGGGGCAGAAGACTGTGGCACTCAGCTCAGGTGTATAGCTGAGGGGCAGTAGAGTGTACCATATAGCCTAGGTGTGTAGTCCAGGGGCCATAGACTGCACCATACAGCCCAGGTGTGTAGCCTAGGGGCCATAGACTGGACCTTACAGCTTAGGTGTGTAGCCCAGGTGCAGTAGACTACACCATAGAGTACAGGTGTATAGCCCAGGTATGTAGCCCAGTGTGTAACCCAGGGGCAGTAGACTATACCATATAGCCCAGGTGTGTTGCCCAGGGGCTGTAGAGTGGACCATACAGCCCAGGTTTGGAGCTGAGGGGCAGTAGACTGCACCATACAGCCCAGATTTATAGCTAGGAGCAGTAGTCTACACCATACACCCCAGGTGTATGGCCTAGGGGCCATAGACTGCACCATACAGCATAGATGTGTAGCCCAGGTGCATTAGACTGCACCATACAACCAGGTGTGTAGTTGGCTGTAGCATTGATTACCATTTTTGTGTAAGTGCATGCTGGTCTTCACACAAAGACCAAATCACCTAATGATGAATTTCTCAAACCATCCCCTCCTCCTAGATAGGGACAATCAAGGGAGACATGCCTGCATGATGAATATTCTTTATCTGTTAACCTTTATCCTGAATATCCTTTTTCTGTTGTGCAAAGCCTGGGGTAGCCAAGGGCTGGGTGGGGTAAAAGATGTGTTGGGGAGAGTTCCCAGGCAAAAAGGCTGCAAGCTCTTCCTACTGTTAACTAAGGTCTCTAAATTCCATTTGTCACTAAAGAGAGCCAGGGCTTTCTTGGATAATCACTGATTCCAGAGCTGGGGCAAGAAATGGATATTGTGTTATATTAGAAACGAGCAAGTTATGTCCAAAGACATAGGTTAGAATCCAATGTAAAGAGACTTTTACTATACAAAGATGAATAATTTGAGCAGCTGCAATAGATTGAAATGCATCAAATATGTTAAAATCCATGAATTTATAATTATACCAGAAAAAAAGACTTTCATAGGTCACCTTTACAGGTTGCTAGGGAACTAACTGGTTTCTCTGAAAACTGGTTTAAAAAGAGAAAGAATCAAGCATTTGTCTCTTGTATATGAGCTATATTTCAGGGTAGTTAAATTGTTGTTGAAGGACAGGTTTTCTTTTAGAAGCATTCCAGCTAATAGATGGAGGAGAAATGGTAGAACTAGAATCAGTTTTGCTGTCATTAGAAATAAGAGATCCAGGCAATAATTATTAATGGCTGTTAAAGCTATTGGCAGAAATGCTGATAGGGAACTCTGTAATGATGGATCAAGCTGGCAATATCTGAACTCATTTAACATCACAAAAAGGAGCAACAACCAGACACCACATTCTCCTGATGTGGTGCAATAAGGAGGTCATGACAATCCCTGTGAAATAACCTTGTCCAAAAAAAAAAAAAATCAAACCTTAATTCATCAAGGCTTTAGGTCTAAGGGACACTTTTCAGGAAATACAGGGCTTAGGGGAGCCATGTTGAATGACACCCCAGGTATGCAATCAGCAGGCTTCAGGGTGTAGGAAACTCAACAGGACAAATGACCCAGTTTCTCCAACAAATAAATTAGAAGGAAAAAACAAATGAAATCAGGGGACTTGTAAATTAAAAGAGAACCAGAATACATTAGCCAACCACAGTGTGTGGACCATGTTTGGATAATACTAACTTAAACAAAAAAATATGATAAAATTGAGGAAATGATAACACTGATAAATGTTTGCTAATATTAAGGACTTTTCTTATGTATGTATGATAATGACATTATGGTTATATTTCATAAAACCAGTGTTCTTGTCTGGGCATAGTAGTTCATACCAGTAATCCTAACTTGGGAGGCTGAGGTGGAATTGCTTGAGTTAGTTCAAGACCAGCCTGAGTGAAGAGTGGAACCCTGTCTCTATAAAAAATAGAAAAATTTAGCCAGGCATGGTGGTGCAGACCTGTAGTCCTAGCTGCTCCAGAGGCTGAGGCATGAGGATTGCTTCAGACCAAGAGTTTGAGATTGTAGTGAGCTTTGATGATGTCACTGTACTCTAGCCTGAGAGACAGAACAAGACCCTCCCTCTCTCTCTCTCTCAAGCAAACAAACAGACAAAAAACAGAGAAGAAAACCAGTGCTTTATTTTTGAGCAAAAAGATATGAAATCTGGGATTTATCTCAAAATAATCCAGTGAAGTGGTAAGAAAAGGGAGAGGAGAATAAGGATTAGGGGAATAGGGGAAATGGGATTTCCATGTGTTGCTAATTGTTGAAACTTGATGACCATTACCATTATTTTGTCTTTTATATATTTGAAATGTTCCATAATATAAAGTTTTTTAGAAAGTGTGTGTGGTGGAAGCCAATCACACACATGGGGTCATAAACAAAGGTTTTCTACTACAAATGGGAATAATAATACTTATTTTCTAACTGCAGGGTCAACAGATAGGTCACCCTTTAGAATTTTTTTTTAATAACCAACAATTTAAAATAAACCTTATAAGAACTATTTCCAGGGAAGATACGCTTCTTTTCATGGACAAAAGGGCAAAAAGATCAGAGTTTGTCCCAGAATCTGATTTGTTGAGATGAGGGTAGAGTTTTCAGATATCTCAGCAATGCCCAGGGCCAGCATTTGACCAGGGAATGAAACCATGAGAGAGGCATAAAATGCTTCTGTGTCACTGTTCCATCTCTCAATTCTTCCTCTTTTGTGCGACTTTGTCACTCCTATGAGCAGAGCTTCTTTGTACAGATGGGCACGCTGTGCACTGCACAACCCCAGGAAACTACAGAATCTATGTGAATGGCACCTCCTGGACTTGTACAGCATAGCAGCCCCCAACAGAAACCTGGTCTTCATAAGCCATCCTTGAGTTTGAACATTTTGGTCCCAACCATAACTATTTCCTTAGGACCTGCCTTTAGTTTCTGCTAAGGTCAATGGGTAATGTAAGGCGCGGAGACCAGATGTGAGGTCCCCATCTTCCCAGATTCCTGGTTCTCAGTACCAAGGATGGTTACTGGTACCAAAATGATGGACCCAATGAGCAGAGCAGGCAGGTGCAAGCAGGCAAAGTGCCAACATTTACTAAAGCACAGTACTTTCCAGAGAAGGAATGGGCCGACAAGTGAAGAGACCTGAGTTTAACAAAATTCTCCCCTTTGAGCTAATTCCCTAATTCTGTGCCTTCCTTGCAAGGCAGTTTCTGGGGGGTTGCCAGTTTGCTGTGGTATTTGTATACTGTCATGGTACTATTTGGTGTGATTCTTACTATATTAATGAGAGTATGTCATTTAGGGACACTGTTACCGCAACTGTGCATGTGATCCAAACATCCCCTATAAAGGACTTGATCATACCTCCATTTTGCAGCTTCTCTGTCTCTTTTTGGTTGGTCAGTTCTTTTTTTTTTTTTTTTTGAGACAGAGCCACAAGCTGTCCCCCTGGGTAAAGTGCTATGGCATCACAGCTCACAGCAACCTCCAACTCCCGGGCTCAAGCGAGTCTCCTGCCTCCGCCTCCCAAGTAGCTGGGACCAC